>OX608078.1:104275404-104530233 GCA_951509765.1 Sphenella marginata
GAATGGGGAGGTGGAAAAATTTCTTTTATACTTTGATATATTTCGATAAAGTTAACGATAACTGAGTTATCGGTCAAAATGTGATGGCCAAAAGCCTTCAAATTTGCTTACAATAGGGGTATCAAATGAAAGGGGAGGTCGCAAAATTTCATTTATACTTCGATATATTTCGATTCACTTATCGATAACTGAGTTATCGGTCAAAATGTGATGAGCAAAAGCCTTGAACTTTGCCTACAACATGGGCAGCAAACGAAAGAGGAGGTCGAAAGGTTTCATTTATACTTCGATATATTTCGATATACTTATCCATAACTGAGTTCTCGGTCAAAAGGTTTCATTTATAATTCGATATATTTCGATATACTTATCCATAACTGAGTTATCGGTCAAAATGTGATGACCAAAAGCCTTAAACTTTGACTACACCATGGGCATCAAACGAAAGTGGAGGTCGAAAGGTTTCATTTATACTTCGATATATTTCGATAAACTTATCGATTACTGAGTTATCGGTCAAAATGTGATGACCAAAAGCCTTAAACTTTGGCTACACCATGGGCAGCAAACGAAAGAGGAGGTCGAAAGGTTTCATTTATACTTAGATATATTTCGATAAACTTATCGATAACTGAGTTATCGGTCAAAATGTGATGACCAAAAACCTTAAACTTTGCCTACAACATGGGCAGCAAATGAAAGAGGAGGTCGAAAGGTTTCATTTATACTTAGATATATTTCGATATACTTATCCATAACTGAGTTATCGGTCAAAAGGTTTCATTTATACTTCGATATATTTCGATATACGTATCTATAACTGAGTTATCGGTCAAAATGTGATGATAAAAAGCATTAAACTTTGGCTACACCATGGGCATCAAACGAAAGTGGAGGTCGAAAGGTTTCATTTATACTTCGATATATTTCGATAAACTTATCGATAACTGAGTTATCGGTCAAAATGTGATGACCAAAAACCTTAAACTTTGCCTACAACATGGGCAGCAAACGAAAGAGGAGGTCGAAAGGTTTCATTTATACTTCGATATATTTCGATATACTTATCCATAACTGAGTTATCGGTCAAAAGGTTTCATTTATACTTCGATATATTTCGATAAACTTATCGATTACTGAGTTATCGGTCAAAATGTGATGACCAAAAGCCTTAAACTTTGGCTACACCATGGGCAGCAAACGAAAGAGGAGGTCGAAAGGTTTCATTTATACTTCGATATATTTCGATATACTTATCCATAACTGAGTTCTCGGTCAAAAGGTTTCATTTATAATTCGATATATTTCGATATACTTATCCATAACTGAGTTATCGGTCAAAATGTGATGACCAAAAGCCTTAAACTTTGACTACACCATGGGCATCAAACGAAAGTGGAGGTCGAAAGGTTTCATTTATACTTCGATATATTTCGATAAACTTATCGATGACTTAGTTATCGGTCAAAATGTGATGACCAAAAACCTTAAACTTTGCCTACAACATGGGCAGCAAACGAAAGAGGAGGTCGAAAGGTTTCATTTATACTTCGATATATTTCGATATACTTATCCATAACTGAGTTATCGGTCAAAAGGTTTCATTTATACTTCGATATATTTCGATATACGTATCCATAACTGAGTTATCTGTCAAAATGTGATGACCAAAAGCCTTAAACTTTGGCTACACTATGGGCATCAAACGAAAGTGGAAGTCGAAAGGTTTCATTTATACTTCGATATATTTCGATATACTTATCCATAACTGAGTTCTCGGTCAAAAGGTTTCATTTATAATTCGATATATTTCGATATACTTATCCCTAACTGAGTTATCGGTCAAAATGTGATGACCAAAAGCCTTAAACTTTGACTACAACATGGGCATCAAACGAAAGTGGAGGTCGAAAAATTTCTTTTATACTTCGATATATTTCGATTCACTTATCGATAGCTGAGTTATCGGTCAAAATGTGATGACCAAAAGCCTTAAACTTTGCCTACAACATGGGCATCAAACGAATGGGGAGGTCGAAAAATTTCTTTTATACTTTGATATATTTCGATAAAGTTAACGATAACTGAGTTATCGGTCAAAATGTGATGAGCAAAAGCCTTGAACTTTGCCTAAACCATGGGCATCAAACGAAAGAGGAGGTCGAAAGGTTTCATTTATACTTCGATATATTTCGATAAACTTATCGATGACCTAGTTATCGGTCAAAATGTGATGACCAAAAACCTTAAACTTTGCCTACAACATGGGCAGCAAATGAAAGAGGAGGTCGAAAGGTTTCATTTATACTTCGATATTTCGATAAAATTAACGATAACTAAGTTATCGGTCAAAATGTGATGACCAAAAGCCTTAAACTTTGTCTACAACATGGGCATCAAACGAATGGGGAGGTGGAAAAATTTCTTTTATACTTTGATATATTTCGATAAAGTTAACGATAACTGAGTTATCGGTCAAAATGTGATGGCCAAAAGCCTTCAAATTTGCTTACAATAGGGGTATCAAATGAAAGGGGAGGTCGCAAAATTTCATTTATACATCGATATATTTCGATTCACTTATCGATAACTGAGTTATCGGTCAAAATGTGATGAGCAAAAGCCTTGAACTTTGCCTACAACATGGGCAGCAAACGAAAGAGGAGGTCGAAAGGTTTCATTTATACTTCGATATATTTCGATATACTTATCCATAACTGAGTTATCGGTCAAAAGGTTTCATTTATACTTCGATATATTTCGATAAACTTATCGATTACTGAGTTATCGGTCAAAATGTGATGACCAAAAGCCTTAAACTTTGGCTACACCATGGGCAGCAAACGAAAGAGGAGGTCGAAAGGTTTCATTTATACTTCGATATATTTCGATATACTTATCCATAACTGAGTTCTCGGTCAAAAGGTTTCATTTATAATTCGATATATTTCGATATACTTATCCATAACTGAGTTATCGGTCAAAATGTGATGACCAAAAGCCTTAAACTTTGACTACACCATGGGCATCAAACGAAAGTGGAGGTCGAAAGGTTTCATTTATACTTCGATATATTTCGATAAACTTATCGATTACTGAGTTATCGGTCAAAATGTGATGACCAAAAGCCTTAAACTTTGGCTACACCATGGGCAGCAAACGAAAGAGGAGGTCGAAAGGTTTCATTTATACTTCGATATATTTCGATATACTTATCCATAACTGAGTTATCGGTCAAAAGGTTTCATTTATACTTCGATATATTTCGATATACGTATCCATAACTGAGTTATCTGTCAAAATGTGATGACCAAAAGCCTTAAACTTTGGCTACAACATGGGCATCAAACGAAAGGGGATGTCGAAAGATTTTTTTTATACTTTGATATATTTCGATATACTTATCCATAACTGAGTTATCGGTCAAAATGTGATGACCAAAAGCCTTAAACTTTGGCTACACCATGGGCATCAAACGAAAGTGGAGGTCGAAAGGTTTCATTTATACTTCGATATATTTCGATAAACTTATCGATAACTGAGTTATCGGTCAAAATGTGATGACCATAAGCCTTAAAATTTGCTTACAATGGGGGTATCAAATGAAAGGGGAGGTCGAAAAATTTCATTTATACTTCGATATATTTCGATTCACTTATCGATAGCTGAGTTATCGGTCAAAATGTGATGACCAAAAGCCTTAAACTTTGCCCACAACATGGGCCTAAACCATGGGCATCAAACGAAAGAGGAGGTCGAAAGGTTTCATTTATACTTCGATATATTTCGATATACTTATCCATAACTGAGTTCTCGGTCAAAAGGTTTCATTTATAATTCGATATATTTCGATATACTTATCCATAACTGAGTTATCGGTCAAAATGTGATGACCAAAAGCCTTAAACTTTGACTAAACCATGGGCATCAAACGAAAGTGGAGGTCGAAAGGTTTCATTTATACTTCGATATATTTCAATAAACTTATCGATGACCTAGTTATCGGTCAAAATGTGATGACCAAAAACCTTAAACTTTGCCTACAACATGGGCAGCAAACGAAAGAGGAGGTCGAAAGGTTTCATTTATACTTCGATATATTTCGATAAACTTATCGATGACCTAGTTATCGGTCAAAATGTGATGACCAAAAACCTTAAACTTTGCCTACAACATGGGCAGCAAATGAAAGAGGAGGTCGAAAGGTTTCATTTATACTTAGATATATTTCGATATACATACGTATCCATAACTGAGTTATCGGTCAAAATGTGATGACCAAAAGCCTTAAACTTTGGCTACACCATGGGCATCAAACGAAAGTGGAGGTCGAAAGGTTTCATTTATACTTTGATATATTTCTATAAACTTATCGATAACTGAGTTATCGGTCAATATGTGATGACTAAAAGTGTTAAAATTTGCTTACAATGGGGGTATCAAATGAAAGGGGAGGTCGAAAAATTTCATTTATACTTCGATATATTTCGATTCACTTATCGATAACTGAGTTATCGGTCAAAATGTGATGACCAAAAGCCTTAAACTTTGCCTACAACATGGGCATCAAACGAAAGGGGAGGTCGAAAGGTTTCATTTATACTTCGATATATTTCGATATACATACGTATCCATAACTGAGTTATCGGTCAAAATGTGATGACCAAAAGCCTTAAACTTTGGCTACACCATGGGCATCAAACGAAAGGGGAGGTCGAAAGGTTTCATTTATACTTCGATATATTTCGATATACATACGTATCCATAACTGAGTTATCGGTCAAAATGTGATGACCAAAAGCCTTAAACTTTGGCTACACCATGGGCATCAAACGAAAGAGGAGGTCGAAATGTTTCATTTATACTTTGATATATTTGTATAAACTTATCGATAACTGAGTTATCGGTCAATATGTGATGACCAAAAGTCTTAAAATTTGCTTACAATAGGGGTATCAAATGAAAGGGGAGGTCGAAAGGTTTAATTTATACTTCGATATATTTCGATATACTTATCCATAACTGAGTTCTCGGTCAAAAGGTTTCATTTATACTTCGATATATTTCGATATACGTATCCATAACTGAGTTATCGGTCAAAATGTGATGACCAAAAGCCTTAAACTTTGGCTACACCATGGGCATCAAACGAAAGTGGAGGTCGAAAGGTTTCATTTATACTTCGATATATTTCGATAAACTTATCGATTACTGAGTTATCGGTCAAAATGTGATGACCAAAAGCCTTAAACTTAGCCTACAACATGGGCATCAAACGAAAGGGGAGGTCGAAACTTTTCATTTATACTTCGATATATTTCGATATACTTATCCATAACTGAGTTATCGGTCAAAAGGTTTCATTTATACTTCGATATACGTATCCATAACTGAGTTATCGGTCAAAATGTGATGACCAAAAGCCTTAAACTTTGGCTACACCATGGACATGGAAAGTGGAGGTCGAAAGGTTTCATTTATACTTCGATATATTTCGATAAACCTATCGATTACTGAGTTATCGGTCAAAATGTGATGACCAAAAGCCTTAAACTTAGCCTACAACATGGGCATCAAACGAAAGGGGAGGTCGAAAGGTTTCATTTATACTTCGATATATTTCGATATACATACGTATCCATAACTGTTATCGGTCAAAATGTGATGACCAAAAGCCTTAAACTTTGGCTACACCATGGGCATCCACCGAAAGTGGAGGTCGAAAGGTTTCATTTATACTTTGATATATTTCTATAAACTTATCGATAACTGAGTTATCGGTCAATATGTGATGACCAAAAGTCTTAAAATTTGCTTACAATAGGGGTATAAAATGAAAGGGGAGGTCGAAAAATTTCATTTATACTTCGATATATTTCGATAACTGAGTTATCGGTCAAAATGTGATGAGCAAAAGCCTTGAACTTTGCCTACAACATGGGCATCAAACGAAAGCGGAGTTCGAAAGATTTCTTTTATGCTTTGATATATTTCGATAAAATTAACGATTACTGAGTTATCGGTCAAAATGTGATTACCAAAAGCCTCAAACTTTGCCTACAATATGGGCTTCAAACGAAAGCGGAGCTCCAAAGGTTTCATTTATACTTCGATATATTTCGATATACTTATCCATAACTGAGTTATCGGTCAAAAGGTTTCATTTATACTTCGATATATTTCGATATACGTATCCATAACTGAGTTATCGGTCAAAATGTGATGACCGAAAGCCTTCAACTTTGACTACACCATGGGCATCAAACGAAAGTGGAGGTCGAAAGGTTTCATTTATACTTCGATATATTTCGATAAACTTATCGATAACTGAGTTATCGGTCAAAATGTGATGACCAAAAGCCTTAAACTTTGACTACACCATGGGCATCAAACGAAAGTGGAGGTCGAAAGGTTTCATTTATACTTCGATATATTTCGATAAACTTATCGATAACTGAGTTATCGGTCAAAATGTGATGACCAAAAGCCTTAAACTTTGCCTACAACATGGGCATCAAACGAAAGGGGAGGTCGAAAGATTTTTTTTATACTTTGATATATTTCGATATACTTATCCATAACTGAGTTATCGGTCAAAATGTGATGACCAAAAGCCTTAAACTTTGACTAAACCATGGGCATCAAACGAAAGTGGAGGTCGAAAGGTTTCATTTATACTTCGATATATTTCGATAAACTTATCGATGGCCTAGTTATCGGTCAAAATGTGATGACCAAAAACCTTAAACTTTGCCTACAACATGGGCAGCAAACGAAAGAGGAGGTCGAAAGGTTTCATTTATACTTCGATATATTTCGATATACTTATCCATAACTGAGTTATCGGTCAAAAGGTTTCATTTATACTTCGATATATTTCGATATACGTATCCATAACTGAGTTATCGGTCAAAATGTGATGACCAAAAGCCTTAAACTTTGGCTACACCATGGGCATCAAACGAAAGTGGAGGTCGAAAGGTTTCATTTATACTTCGATATATTTCGATAAACTTATCGATTACTGAGTTATCGGTCAAAACGTGATGAGCAAAAGCCTTGAACTTTGCCTACAACATGGGCAGCAAACGAAAGAGGAGGTCGAAAGGTTTCATTTATACTTCGATATATTTCGATATACTTATCCATAACTGAGTTATCGGTCAAAAGGTTTCATTTATACTTCGATATATTTCGATATACGTATCCATAACTGAGTTATCGGTCAAAATGTGATGGCCAAAAGCCTTAAAATTTGCTTACAATAAAGGTATCAAATGAAAGGGGAGGTCGAAAAATTTCATTTATACTTCGATATATTTCGATTCACTTATCGATAACTGAGTTATCGGTCAAAATGTGATGACCAAAAGCCTTAAACTTTGGCTACACCATGGACATGGAAAGTGGAGGTCGAAAGGTTTCATTTATACTTCGATATATTTCGATAAACCTATCGATTACTGAGTTATCGGTCAAAATGTGATGACCAAAAGCCTTAAACTTAGCCTACAACATGGGCATCAAACGAAAGGGGAGGTCGAAAGGTTTCATTTATACTTCGATATATTTCGATATACATACGTATCCATAACTGAGTTATCGGTCAAAATGTGATGACCAAAAGCCTTAAACTTTGGCTACACCATGGGCATCAAACGAAAGGGGAGGTCGAAAGGTTTCATTTATACTTCGATATATTTCGATATACATACGTATCCATAACTGAGTTATCGGTCAAAATGTGATGACCAAAAGCCTTAAACTTTGGCTACACCATGGGCATCAAACGAAAGAGGAGGTCGAAATGTTTCATTTATACTTTGATATATTTGTATAAACTTATCGATAACTGAGTTATCGGTCAATATGTGATGACCAAAAGTCTTAAAATTTGCTTACAATAGGGGTATCAAATGAAAGGGGAGGTCGAAAGGTTTAATTTATACTTCGATATATTTCGATATACTTATCCATAACTGAGTTCTCGGTCAAAAGGTTTCATTTATACTTCGATATATTTCGATATACGTATCCATAACTGAGTTATCGGTCAAAATGTGATGACCAAAAGTCTTAAACTTTGGCTACACCATGGGCATCAAACGAAAGTGGAGGTCGAAAGGTTTCATTTATACTTCGATATATTTCGATAAACTTATCGATTACTGAGTTATCGGTCAAAATGTGATGACCAAAAGCCTTAAACTTAGCCTACAACATGGGCATCAAACGAAAGGGGAGGTCGAAACTTTTCATTTATACTTCGATATATTTCGATATACTTATCCATAACTGAGTTATCGGTCAAAAGGTTTCATTTATACTTCGATATACGTATCCATAACTGAGTTATCGGTCAAAATGTGATGACCAAAAGCCTTAAACTTTGGCTACACCATGGACATGGAAAGTGGAGGTCGAAAGGTTTCATTTATACTTCGATATATTTCGATAAACCTATCGATTACTGAGTTATCGGTCAAAATGTGATGACCAAAAGCCTTAAACTTAGCCTACAACATGGGCATCAAACGAAAGGGGAGGTCGAAAGGTTTCATTTATACTTCGATATATTTCGATATACATACGTATCCATAACTGTTATCGGTCAAAATGTGATGACCAAAAGCCTTAAACTTTGGCTACACCATGGGCATCCACCGAAAGTGGAGGTCGAAAGGTTTCATTTATACTTTGATATATTTCTATAAACTTATCGATAACTGAGTTATCGGTCAATATGTGATGACCAAAAGTCTTAAAATTTGCTTACAATAGGGGTATAAAATGAAAGGGGAGGTCGAAAAATTTCATTTATACTTCGATATATTTCGATAACTGAGTTATCGGTCAAAATGTGATGAGCAAAAGCCTTGAACTTTGCCTACAACATGGGCATCAAACGAAAGCGGAGTTCGAAAGATTTCTTTTATGCTTTGATATATTTCGATAAAATTAACGATTACTGAGTTATCGGTCAAAATGTGATTACCAAAAGCCTCAAACTTTGCCTACAATATGGGCTTCAAACGAAAGCGGAGCTCCAAAGGTTTCATTTATACTTCGATATATTTCGATATACTTATCCATAACTGAGTTATCGGTCAAAAGGTTTCATTTATACTTCGATATATTTCGATATACGTATCCATAACTGAGTTATCGGTCAAAATGTGATGACCGAAAGCCTTCAACTTTGACTACACCATGGGCATCAAACGAAAGTGGAGGTCGAAAGGTTTCATTTATACTTCGATATATTTCGATAAACTTATCGATAACTGAGTTATCGGTCAAAATGTGATGACCAAAAGCCTTAAACTTTGACTACACCATGGGCATCAAACGAAAGTGGAGGTCGAAAGGTTTCATTTATACTTCGATATATTTCGATAAACTTATCGATAACTGAGTTATCGGTCAAAATGTGATGACCAAAAGCCTTAAACTTTGCCTACAACATGGGCATCAAACGAAAGGGGAGGTCGAAAGATTTTTTTTATACTTTGATATATTTCGATATACTTATCCATAACTGAGTTATCGGTCAAAATGTGATGACCAAAAGCCTTAAACTTTGACTAAACCATGGGCATCAAACGAAAGTGGAGGTCGAAAGGTTTCATTTATACTTCGATATATTTCGATAAACTTATCGATGGCCTAGTTATCGGTCAAAATGTGATGACCAAAAACCTTAAACTTTGCCTACAACATGGGCAGCAAACGAAAGAGGAGGTCGAAAGGTTTCATTTATACTTCGATATATTTCGATATACTTATCCATAACTGAGTTATCGGTCAAAAGGTTTCATTTATACTTCGATATATTTCGATATACGTATCCATAACTGAGTTATCGGTCAAAATGTGATGACCAAAAGCCTTAAACTTTGGCTACACCATGGGCATCAAACGAAAGTGGAGGTCGAAAGGTTTCATTTATACTTCGATATATTTCGATAAACTTATCGATTACTGAGTTATCGGTCAAAACGTGATGAGCAAAAGCCTTGAACTTTGCCTACAACATGGGCAGCAAACGAAAGAGGAGGTCGAAAGGTTTCATTTATACTTCGATATATTTCGATATACTTATCCATAACTGAGTTATCGGTCAAAAGGTTTCATTTATACTTCGATATATTTCGATATACGTATCCATAACTGAGTTATCGGTCAAAATGTGATGGCCAAAAGCCTTAAAATTTGCTTACAATAAAGGTATCAAATGAAAGGGGAGGTCGAAAAATTTCATTTATACTTCGATATATTTCGATTCACTTATCGATAACTGAGTTATCGGTCAAAATGTGATGAGCAAAAGCCTTGAACTTTGCCTACAACATGGGCAGCAAACGAAAGAGGAGGTCGAAAGGTTTCATTTATACTTCGATATATTTCGATATACTTATCCATAACTGAGTTATCGGTCAAAAGGTTTCATTTATACTTCGATATATTTCGATATACGTATCCATAACTGAGTTATCGGTCAAAATGTGATGACCAAAAGCCTTAAACTTTGGCTACACCATGGGCATCAAACGGAAGTGGAGGTCGAAAGGTTTCATTTATACTTCGATATATTTCTATAAACTTATCGATAACTGAGTTATCGGTCAAAATGTGATGACCAAAAGTCTTAAAATTTGCTTACAATAGGGGTATCAAATGAAAGGGGAGGTCGAAAAATTTCATTTATACTTCGATATATTTCGATTCACTTATCGATAACTGAGTTATCGGTCAAAATGTGATGACCAAAAGCCTTAAACTTTGCCTACAACATGGGCATCAAACGAATGGGGAGGTCGAAAAATTTCTTTTATACTTTGATATATTTCGATAAAGTTAACGATAACTGAGTTATCGGTCAAAATGTGATGAGCAAAGGCCTTGAACTTTGCCTACAATATGGGCAGCAAACGAAAGAGGAGGTCGAAAGGTTTCATTTATACTTCGATATATTTCGATATACTTATCCATAACTGAGTTCTCGGTCAAAAGGTTTCATTTATAATTCGATATATTTCGATATACTTATCCATAACTGAGTTATCGGTCAAAATGTGATGACCAAAAGCCTTGAACTTTGCCTACAATATGGGCAGCAAACGAAAGTGGAGGTCGAAAGGTTTCATTTATACTTCGATATATTTCCATATACTTATCCATAACTGAGTTATCGGTCAAAAGGTTTCATTTATACTTCGATATATTTCGATATACTTATCCATAACTGAGTTATCGGTCAAAAGGTTTCATTTATACTTCGATATATTTCGATATACGTATCATTAACTGAGTTATCGGTCAAAATGTGATGACCAAAAGCCTTAAACTTTGGCTACACCATGGGCATCAAACGAAAGTGGAGGTCGAAAGGTTTCATTTATACTTCGATATATTTCGATAAACTTATCGATAACTGAGTTATCGGTCAAAATGTGATGACCAAAAGCCTTAAACTTTGCCTACAACATGGGCATCAAACGAAAGGGGAGGTCGAAAGATTTTTTTTATACTTTGATATATTTCGATATACTTATCCATAACTGAGTTATCGGTCAAAATGTGATGACCAAAAGCCTTAAACTTTGGCTACACCATGGGCATCAAACGAAAGTGGAGGTCGAAAGGTTTCATTTATACTTCGATATATTTCGATAAACTTATCGATAACTGAGTTATCGGTCAAAATGTGATGACCAAAAGCCTTAAAATTTGCTTACAATAGGGGTATCAAATGAAAGGGGAGGTCGAAAAATTTCATTTATACTTCGATATATTTCGATTCACTTATCGATAACTGAGTTATCGGTCAAAATGTGATGACCAAAAGCCTTAAACTTTGCCTACAACATGGGCATCAAACGAATGGGGAGGTCGAAAAATTTCTTTTATACTTTGATATATTTTGATAAAGTTAACGATAACTGAGTTATCGGTCAAAATGTGATGAGCAAAACCCTTGAACTTTGCCTACAATATGGGCAGCAAACGAAAGAGGAGGTCGAAAGGTTTCATTTATACTTCGATATATTTCGATATACTTATCCATAACTGAGTTCTCGGTCAAAAGGTTTCATTTATAATTCGATATATTTCGATATACTTATCCATAACTGAGTTATCGGTCAAAATGTGATGACCAAAAGCCTTAAACTTTGACTAAACCATGGGCATCAAACGAAAGTGGAGGTCGAAAGGTTTTATTTATACTTCGATATATTTCGATAAACTTATCGATGACCTAGTTATCGGTCAAAATGTGATGACCAAAAACCTTAAACTTTGGCTACACCATGGGCATCAAACGAAAGTGGAGGTCGAAAGGTTTCATTTATACTTCGATATATTTCGATAAACTTATCGATAACTGAGTTATCGGTCAAAATGTGATGACCAAAAGCCTTAAACTTTGCCTACAACATGGGCATCAAACGAAAGGGGAGGTCGAAAGATTTTTTTTATACTTTGATATATTTCGATATACTTATCCATAACTGAGTTATCGGTCAAAATGTGATGACCAAAAGCCTTAAACTTTGGCTACACCATGGGCATCAAACGAAAGTGGAGGTCGAAGGGTTTCATTTATACTTCGATATATTTCGATAAACTTATCGATAACTGAGTTATCGGTCAAAATGTGATGACCAAAAGCCTTCAAATTTGCTTACAATAGGGGTATCAAATGAAAGGGGAGGTCGAAAAATTTCATTTATACTTCGATATATTTCGATTCACTTATCGATAACTGAGTTATCGGTCAAAATGTGATGACCGAAAGCCTTGAACTTTGCCTACAACATGGGCATCAAACTAATGGGGAGGTCGAAAAATTTCTTTTATTCTTTGATATATTTCGATAAAGTTAACGATAACTGAGTTATCGGTCAAAATGTGATGAGCAAAAGCCTTGAACTTTGCCTACAACATGGGCATCAAACGAAAGCGGAGTTCGAAAGATTTCTTTTATACTTTGATATATTTCGATAAAATTAACGATTACTGAGTTATCGGTCAAAATGTGATTACCAAAACCCTCAAACTTTGCCTACAATATGGGCTTCAAACGAAAGCGGAGCTCCAAACGTTTCATTTATACTTCGATATATTTCGATATACTTATCCATAACTGAGTTATCGGTCAAAAGGTTTCATTTATACTTCGATATATTTCGATATACGTATCCATAACTGAGTTATCGGTCAAAATGTGATGACCAAAAGCCTTCAACTTTGACTACACCATGGGCATCAAACGAAAGTGGAGGTCGAAAGGTTTCATTTATACTTCGATATATTTCGATAAACTTATCGATAACTGAGTTATCGGTCAAAATGTGATGACCAAAAGCCTTAAACTTTGACTACACCATGGGCATCAAACGAAAGTGGAGGTCGAAAGGTTTCATTTATACTTCGATATATTTCGATAAACTTATCGATAACTGAGTTATCGGTCAAAATGTGATGACCAAAAGCCTTAAACTTTGACTACACCATGGGCATCAAACGAAAGTGGAGGTCGAAAGGTTTCATTTATACTTCGATATATTTCGATAAACTTATCGATAAGTGAGTTATCGGTCAAAATGTGATGACCAAAAGCCTTAAACTTTGACTACACCATGGGCATCAAACGAAAGTGGAGGTCGAAAGGTTTCATTTATACTTCGATATATTTCGATAAACTTATCGATAACTGAGTTATCGGTCAAAATGTGATGACCAAAAGCCTTAAACTTTGCCTACAACATGGGCATCAAACGAAAGGGGAGGTCGAAAGATTTTTTTTATACTTTGATATATTTCGATATACTTATCCATAACTGAGTTATCGGTCAAAATGTGATGACCAAAATCCTTAAACTTTGCCTACAACATGGGCATCAAACGAAAGGGGAGGTCGAAAGATTTTTTTTATACTTTGATATATTTCGATATACTTATCCATAACTGAGTTATCGGTCAAAATGTGATGACCAAAAGCCTTAAACTTTGATAAACTTATCGATGACCTAGTTATAGGTCAAAATGTGATGACCAAAAACCTTAAACTTTGCCTACAACATGGGCAGCAATCGAAAGAGGAGGTCGAAAGGTTTCATTTATACTTCGATATATTTCGATATACTTATCCATAACTGAGTTATCGGTCAAAAGGTTTCATTTATACTTCGATATATTTCGAAATACGTATCTATAACTGAGTTATCGGTCAAAATTTGATGACCAAAAGCCTTAAACTTTGCCTACAACATGGGCATCAAACGAATGGGGTGGAAGAAAAATTTCTTTTATACTTTGATATATTTCGATAAAGTTAACGATAACTGAGTTATCGGTCAAAATTTGATGGCCAAAAGCCTTAAAATTTGCTTACAATAAGGGTATCAAATGAAAGGGGAGGTCGAAAAATTTCATTTATACTTCGATATATTTCGATTCACTTATCGATAACTGAGTTATCGGTCAAAATATGATGACCAAAAGTCTTAAACTTTGGCTACACCATGGGCATCAAACGAAAGTGGAGGTCGAAAGGTTTCATTTATACTTTGATATATTTCTATAAACTTATCGATAACTGAGTTATCGGTCAAAATGTGATGAGCAAAAGCCTTGAACTTTGCCTACAACATGGGCAGCAAACGAAAGAGGAGGTCGAAAGGTTTCATTTATACTTCGATATATTTCGATATACTTATCCATAACTGAGTTATCGGTCAAAAGGTTTCATTTATACTTCGATATATTTCGATATACGTATCCATAACTGAGTTATCGGTCAAAATGTGATGACCAAAAGCCTTAAACTGTGGCTACACCATGGGCATCAAACGAAAGTGGAGGTCGAAAGGTTTCATTTATACTTCGATATATTTCGATAAACTTATCGATTACTGAGTTATCGGTCAAAATGTGATGACCAAAAGTCTTAAACTTTGCCTACAACATGGGCATCAAACGAAAGGGGAGGTCGAAAGGTTTCATTTATACTTCGATATATTTCGATATACATACGTATCCATAACTGAGTTATCGGTCAAAATGTGATGACCAAAAGCCTTAAACTTTGGCTACACCATGGGCATCAAACGAAAGTGGAGGTCGAAAGGTTTCATTTATACTTTGATATATTTCTATAAACTTATCGATAACTGAGTTATCGGTCAAAATGTGATGACCAAAAGTCTTAAAATTTGCTTACAATAGGGGTATCAAATGAAAGGGGAGGTCGAAAAATTTCATTTATACTTCGATATATTTCGATTCACTTATCGATAACTGAGTTATCGGTCAAAATGTGATGACCAAAAGCCTTAAACTTTGCCTACAACATGGGCATCAAACGAATGGGGAGGTCGAAAAATTTCTTTTATACTTTGATATATTTCGATAAAGTTAACGATAACTGAGTTATCGGTCAAAATGTGATGAGCAAAGGCCTTGAACTTTGCCTACAATATGGGCAGCAAACGAAAGAGGAGGTCGAAAGATTTGTTTTATACTTTGATATATTTCTATAAACTTATCGATAACTGAGTTATCGGTCAAAATGTGATGACCAAAATCCTTAAACTTTGCCTACAACATGGGCATCAAACGAAAGGGGAGGTCGAAAGATTTTTTTTATACTTTGATATATTTCGATATACTTATCCATAACTGAGTTATCGGTCAAAATGTGATGACCAAAATCCTTAAACTTTGCCTACAACATGGGCATCAAACGAAAGGGGAGGTCGAAAGATTTTTTTTATACTTTGATATATTTCGATATACTTATCCATAACTGAGTTATCGGTCAAAATGTGATGACCAAAAGCCTTAAACTTTGATAAACTTATCGATGACCTAGTTATAGGTCAAAATGTGATGACCAAAAACCTTAAACTTTGCCTACAACATGGGCAGCAATCGAAAGAGGAGGTCGAAAGGTTTCATTTATACTTCGATATATTTCGATATACTTATCCATAACTGAGTTATCGGTCAAAAGGTTTCATTTATACTTCGATATATTTCGAAATACGTATCTATAACTGAGTTATCGGTCAAAATTTGATGACCAAAAGCCTTAAACTTTGCCTACAACATGGGCATCAAACGAATGGGGTGGAAGAAAAATTTCTTTTATACTTTGATATATTTCGATAAAGTTAACGATAACTGAGTTATCGGTCAAAATTTGATGGCCAAAAGCCTTAAAATTTGCTTACAATAAGGGTATCAAATGAAAGGGGAGGTCGAAAAATTTCATTTATACTTCGATATATTTCGATTCACTTATCGATAACTGAGTTATCGGTCAAAATATGATGACCAAAAGTCTTAAACTTTGGCTACACCATGGGCATCAAACGAAAGTGGAGGTCGAAAGGTTTCATTTATACTTTGATATATTTCTATAAACTTATCGATAACTGAGTTATCGGTCAAAATGTGATGAGCAAAAGCCTTGAACTTTGCCTACAACATGGGCAGCAAACGAAAGAGGAGGTCGAAAGGTTTCATTTATACTTCGATATATTTCGATATACTTATCCATAACTGAGTTATCGGTCAAAAGGTTTCATTTATACTTCGATATATTTCGATATACGTATCCATAACTGAGTTATCGGTCAAAATGTGATGACCAAAAGCCTTAAACTGTGGCTACACCATGGGCATCAAACGAAAGTGGAGGTCGAAAGGTTTCATTTATACTTCGATATATTTCGATAAACTTATCGATTACTGAGTTATCGGTCAAAATGTGATGACCAAAAGTCTTAAACTTTGCCTACAACATGGGCATCAAACGAAAGGGGAGGTCGAAAGGTTTCATTTATACTTCGATATATTTCGATATACATACGTATCCATAACTGAGTTATCGGTCAAAATGTGATGACCAAAAGCCTTAAACTTTGGCTACACCATGGGCATCAAACGAAAGTGGAGGTCGAAAGGTTTCATTTATACTTTGATATATTTCTATAAACTTATCGATAACTGAGTTATCGGTCAAAATGTGATGACCAAAAGTCTTAAAATTTGCTTACAATAGGGGTATCAAATGAAAGGGGAGGTCGAAAAATTTCATTTATACTTCGATATATTTCGATTCACTTATCGATAACTGAGTTATCGGTCAAAATGTGATGACCAAAAGCCTTAAACTTTGGCTACACCATGGGCATCAAACGAAAGTGGAGGTCGAAAGGTTTCATTTATACTTTGATATATTTCTATAAACTTATCGATAACTGAGTTATCGGTCAAAATGTGATGACCAAAAGTCTTAAAATTTGCTTACAATAGGGGTATCAAATGAAAGGGGAGGTCGAAAAATTTCATTTATACTTCGATATATTTCGATTCACTTATCGATAACTGAGTTATCGGTCAAAATGTGATGACCAAAAGCCTTAAACTTTGCCTACAACATGGGCATCAAACGAATGGGGAGGTCGAAAAATTTCTTTTATACTTTGATATATTTCGATAAAGTTAACGATAACTGAGTTATCGGTCAAAATGTGATGAGCAAAGGCCTTGAACTTTGCCTACAATATGGGCAGCAAACGAAAGAGGAGGTCGAAAGATTTGTTTTATACTTTGATATATTTCTATAAACTTATCGATAACTGAGTTATCGGTCAAAATGTGATGACCAAAATCCTTAAACTTTGCCTACAACATGGGCATCAAACGAAAGGGGAGGTCGAAAGATTTTTTTTATACTTTGATATATTTCGATATACTTATCCATAACTGAGTTATCGGTCAAAATGTGATGACCAAAATCCTTAAACTTTGCCTACAACATGGGCATCAAACGAAAGGGGAGGTCGAAAGATTTTTTTTATACTTTGATATATTTCGATATACTTATCCATAACTGAGTTATCGGTCAAAATGTGATGACCAAAAGCCTTAAACTTTGATAAACTTATCGATGACCTAGTTATAGGTCAAAATGTGATGACCAAAAACCTTAAACTTTGCCTACAACATGGGCAGCAATCGAAAGAGGAGGTCGAAAGGTTTCATTTATACTTCGATATATTTCGATATACTTATCCATAACTGAGTTATCGGTCAAAAGGTTTCATTTATACTTCGATATATTTCGAAATACGTATCTATAACTGAGTTATCGGTCAAAATTTGATGACCAAAAGCCTTAAACTTTGCCTACAACATGGGCATCAAACGAAAGTGGAGGTCGAAAGGTTTCATTTATACTTTGATATATTTCTATAAACTTATCGATAACTGAGTTATCGGTCAAAATGTGATGAGCAAAAGCCTTGAACTTTGCCTACAACATGGGCAGCAAACGAAAGAGGAGGTCGAAAGGTTTCATTTATACTTCGATATATTTCGATATACTTATCCATAACTGAGTTATCGGTCAAAAGGTTTCATTTATACTTCGATATATTTCGATATACGTATCCATAACTGAGTTATCGGTCAAAATGTGATGACCAAAAGCCTTAAACTGTGGCTACACCATGGGCATCAAACGAAAGTGGAGGTCGAAAGGTTTCATTTATACTTCGATATATTTCGATAAACTTATCGATTACTGAGTTATCGGTCAAAATGTGATGACCAAAAGTCTTAAACTTTGCCTACAACATGGGCATCAAACGAAAGGGGAGGTCGAAAGGTTTCATTTATACTTCGATATATTTCGATATACATACGTATCCATAACTGAGTTATCGGTCAAAATGTGATGACCAAAAGCCTTAAACTTTGGCTACACCATGGGCATCAAACGAAAGTGGAGGTCGAAAGGTTTCATTTATACTTTGATATATTTCTATAAACTTATCGATAACTGAGTTATCGGTCAAAATGTGATGACCAAAAGTCTTAAAATTTGCTTACAATAGGGGTATCAAATGAAAGGGGAGGTCGAAAAATTTCATTTATACTTCGATATATTTCGATTCACTTATCGATAACTGAGTTATCGGTCAAAATGTGATGACCAAAAGCCTTAAACTTTGCCTACAACATGGGCATCAAACGAATGGGGAGGTCGAAAAATTTCTTTTATACTTTGATATATTTCGATAAAGTTAACGATAACTGAGTTATCGGTCAAAATGTGATGAGCAAAGGCCTTGAACTTTGCCTACAATATGGGCAGCAAACGAAAGAGGAGGTCGAAAGATTTGTTTTATACTTTGATATATTTCTATAAACTTATCGATAACTGAGTTATCGGTCAAAATGTGATGACCAAAATCCTTAAACTTTGCCTACAACATGGGCATCAAACGAAAGGGGAGGTCGAAAGATTTTTTTTATACTTTGATATATTTCGATATACTTATCCATAACTGAGTTATCGGTCAAAATGTGATGACCAAAATCCTTAAACTTTGCCTACAACATGGGCATCAAACGAAAGGGGAGGTCGAAAGATTTTTTTTATACTTTGATATATTTCGATATACTTATCCATAACTGAGTTATCGGTCAAAATGTGATGACCAAAAGCCTTAAACTTTGATAAACTTATCGATGACCTAGTTATAGGTCAAAATGTGATGACCAAAAACCTTAAACTTTGCCTACAACATGGGCAGCAATCGAAAGAGGAGGTCGAAAGGTTTCATTTATACTTCGATATATTTCGATATACTTATCCATAACTGAGTTATCGGTCAAAAGGTTTCATTTATACTTCGATATATTTCGAAATACGTATCTATAACTGAGTTATCGGTCAAAATTTGATGACCAAAAGCCTTAAACTTTGCCTACAACATGGGCATCAAACGAATGGGGTGGAAGAAAAATTTCTTTTATACTTTGATATATTTCGATAAAGTTAACGATAACTGAGTTATCGGTCAAAATTTGATGGCCAAAAGCCTTAAAATTTGCTTACAATAAGGGTATCAAATGAAAGGGGAGGTCGAAAAATTTCATTTATACTTCGATATATTTCGATTCACTTATCGATAACTGAGTTATCGGTCAAAATATGATGACCAAAAGTCTTAAACTTTGGCTACACCATGGGCATCAAACGAAAGTGGAGGTCGAAAGGTTTCATTTATACTTTGATATATTTCTATAAACTTATCGATAACTGAGTTATCGGTCAAAATGTGATGAGCAAAAGCCTTGAACTTTGCCTACAACATGGGCAGCAAACGAAAGAGGAGGTCGAAAGGTTTCATTTATACTTCGATATATTTCGATATACTTATCCATAACTGAGTTATCGGTCAAAAGGTTTCATTTATACTTCGATATATTTCGATATACGTATCCATAACTGAGTTATCGGTCAAAATGTGATGACCAAAAGCCTTAAACTGTGGCTACACCATGGGCATCAAACGAAAGTGGAGGTCGAAAGGTTTCATTTATACTTCGATATATTTCGATAAACTTATCGATTACTGAGTTATCGGTCAAAATGTGATGACCAAAAGTCTTAAACTTTGCCTACAACATGGGCATCAAACGAAAGGGGAGGTCGAAAGGTTTCATTTATACTTCGATATATTTCGATATACATACGTATCCATAACTGAGTTATCGGTCAAAATGTGATGACCAAAAGCCTTAAACTTTGGCTACACCATGGGCATCAAACGAAAGTGGAGGTCGAAAGGTTTCATTTATACTTTGATATATTTCTATAAACTTATCGATAACTGAGTTATCGGTCAAAATGTGATGACCAAAAGTCTTAAAATTTGCTTACAATAGGGGTATCAAATGAAAGGGGAGGTCGAAAAATTTCATTTATACTTCGATATATTTCGATTCACTTATCGATAACTGAGTTATCGGTCAAAATGTGATGACCAAAAGCCTTAAACTTTGCCTACAACATGGGCATCAAACGAATGGGGAGGTCGAAAAATTTCTTTTATACTTTGATATATTTCGATAAAGTTAACGATAACTGAGTTATCGGTCAAAATGTGATGAGCAAAGGCCTTGAACTTTGCCTACAATATGGGCAGCAAACGAAAGAGGAGGTCGAAAGATTTGTTTTATACTTTGATATATTTCTATAAACTTATCGATAACTGAGTTATCGGTCAAAATGTGATGACCAAAAGTCTTAAAATTTGCTTACAATAGGGGTATCAAATGAAAGGGGAGGTCGAAAAATTTCATTTATACTTCGATATATTTCTATATACTTATCCATAACTGAGTTATCGGTCAAAATGTGATGACCAAAAGTCTTAAACTTTGCCTACAACATGGGCATCAAACGAAAGGGGAGGTCGAAAGGTTTCATTTATACTTCGATATATTTCGATATACATACGTATCCATAACTGAGTTATCGGTCAAAATGTGATGACCAAAAGCCTTAAACTTTGGCTACACCATGGGCATCAAACGAAAGTGGAGGTCGAAAGGTTTCATTTATACTTTGATATATTTCTATAAACTTATCGATAACTGAGTTATCGGTCAAAATGTGATGACCAAAAGTCTTAAAATTTGCTTACAATATGGGTATCAAATGAAAGGGGAGGTCGAAAAATTTCATTTATACTTCGATATATTTCTATATACTTATCCATAACTGAGTTATCGGTCAAAATGTGATGACCAAAAGCCTTAAACTTTGACTACACCATGGGCATCAAACGAAAGTGGAGGTCGAAAGGTTTCATTTATACTTCGATATATTTCGATATACTTATCCATAACTGAGTTATCGGTCAAAAGGTTTCATTTATACTTCGATATATTTCGATATACTTATCCATAACTGAGTTATCGGTCAAAAGGTTTCATTTATACTTCGATATATTTCGATATACGTATCATTAACTGAGTTATCGGTCAAAATGTGATGACCAAAAGCCTTAAACTTTGGCTACACCATGTGCATCAAACGAAAGTGGAGGTCGAAAGGTTTCATTTATACTTCGATATATTTCGATAAACTTATCGATAACTGAGTTATCGGTCAAAATGTGATGACCAAAAGCCTTAAACTTTGCCTACAACATGGGCATCAAACGAAAGGGGAGGTCGAAAGATTTTTTTTATACTTTGATATATTTCGATATACTTATCCATAACTGAGTTATCGGTCAAAATGTGATGACCAAAAGCCTTAAACTTTGGCTACACCATGGGCATCAAACGAAAGTGGAGGTCGAAAGGTTTCATTTATACTTCGATATATTTCGATTCACTTATCGATAACTGAGTTATCGGTCAAAATGTGATGACCAAAAGCCTTAAACTTTTCCTACAACATGAGCATCAAACGAATGGGGAGGTCGAAAAATTTCTTTTATTCTTTGATATATTTCGATAAAGTTAACGATAACTGAGTTATCGGTCAAAAGGTTTCATTTATATTTCGATATATTTCGATAAACTTATCGATGACCTAGTTATCGGTCAAAATGTGATGACCAAAAACCTTAAACTTTGCCTACAACATGGGCAGCAAACGAAAGCGGAGGTCGAAAGGTTTCATTTATACTTCGATATATTTCGATAAACTTATCGATGACCCAGTTATCGGTCAAAATGTGATGACCAAAAACCTTAAACTTTGCCTACAACATGGGCAGCAAATGAAAGAGGAGGTCGAAAGGTTTCATTTATACTTCGATATATTTCGATATACTTATCCATAACTGAGTTATCGGTCAAAATGTGATGACCAAAAGCCTTAAACTTTGGCTACACCATGGGCATCAAACGAAAGTGGAGGTCGAAAGGTTTCATTTATACTTCGATATATTTCGATAAACTTATCGATAACTGAGTTATCGGTCAAAATGTGATGACCAAAAGCCTTAAAATTTGCTTACAATAGGGGTATCAAATGAAAGGGGAGGTCGAAAAATTTCATTTATACTTCGATATATTTCGATTCACTCATCGATAACTGAGTTATCGGTCAAAATGTGATGACCAAAAGCCTTAAACTTTGCCTACAACATGGGCATCAAACGAATGGGGAGGTCGAAAAATTTCTTTTATTCTGTGATATATTTCGATAAAGTTAACGATAACTGAGTTATCGGTCAAAATGTGATGAGCAAAAGCCTTGAACTTTGCCTACAATATGGGCAGCAAACGAAAGAGGAGGTCGAAAGCTTTCATTTATACTTCGATATATTTCGATATACTTATCCATAACTGAGTTCTCGGTCAAAAGGTTTCATTTATAATTCGATATATTTCGATAAACTTATCCATAACTGAGTTATCGGTCATAATGTGATGACCAAAAGCCTTAAACTTTGACTAAACCATGGGCATCAAACGAAAGTGGAGGTCGAAAGGTTTCATTTATACTTCGATATATTTCGATAAACTTATCGATGACCTAGTTATCGGTCAAAATGTGATGACCAAAAACCTTAAACTTTGCCTACAACATGGGCAGCAAACGAAAGAGGAGGTCGAAAGGTTTCATTTATACTTCGATATATTTCGATAAACTTATCGATGACCTAGTTATCGATCAAAATGTGATGACCAAAAACCTTAAACTTTGCCTACAACATGGGCAGCAAATGAAAGAGGAGGTCGAAAGGTTTCATTTATACTTCGACATATTTCGATATATTTATCCATAACTGAGTTATCGGTCAAAAGGTTTCATTTATACTTCGATATATTTCGATATACGTATCTATAACTGAGTTATCGGTCAAAATGTGATGACCAAAAGCCTTAAACTTTGGCTACACCATGGGCATCAAACGAAAGTGGAGGTCGAAAGGTTTCATTTATACTTCGATATATTTCGATAAACTTATCGATAACTGAGTTATCGGTCAAAATGTGATGACCAAAAGCCTTAAACTTTGCCTACAACATGGGCATCAAACGAAAGGGGAGGTCGAAAGATTTTTTTTATACTTTGATATATTTCGATAAAATTAACGATAACTAAGTTATCGGTCAAAATGTGATGACCAAAAGCCTTAAACTTTGCCTACAACATGGGCATCAAACGAATGGGGAGGTGGAAAAATTTCTTTTATACTTTGATATATTTCAATAAAGTTAACGATAACTGAGTTATCGGTCAAAATGTGATGGCCAAAAGCCTTAAAATTTGCTTACAATAGGGGTATCAAATGAAAGGGGAGGTCGAAAAATTTCATTTATACTTCGATATATTTCGATTCACTTATCGATAACTGAGTTATCGGTCAAAATGTGATGAGCAAAAGCCTTGAACTTTGCCTACAACATGGGCAGCAAACGAAAGAGGAGGTCGAAAGGTTTCATTTATACTTCGATATATTTCGATATACTTATCCATAACTGAGTTATCGGTCAAAAGGTTTCATTTATACTTCGATATATTTCGATTCACTTATCGATAACTGAGTTATCGGTCAAAATGTGATGACCAAAAGCCTTAAACTTTGCCTACAACATGGGCATCAAACGAATGGGGAGGTCGAAAAATTTCATTTATACTTCGATATATTTCGATTCACTTATCGATAACTGAGTTATCGGTCAAAATTTGATGACCAAAAGTCTTAAAATTTGCTTACAATAGGGGTATCAAATGAAAGGGGAGGTCGAAAAATTTCATTTATACTTCGATATATTTCGATTCACTTATCGATAACTGAGTTATCGGTCAAAATGTGATGACCAAAAGCCTTAAACTTTGCCTACAACATGGGCATCAAACGAATGGGGAGGTCGAAAAATTTCTTTTATACTTTGATATATTTCGATAAAGTTAACGATAACTGAGTTATCGGTCAAAATGTGATGAGCAAAGGCCTTGAACTTTGCCTACAATATGGGCAGCAAACGAAAGAGGAGGTCGAAAGGTTTCATTTATACTTCGATATATTTCGATATACTTATCCATAACTGAGTTCTCGGTCAAAAGGTTTCATTTATAATTCGATATATTTCGATATACTTATCCATAACTGAGTTATCGGTCAAAATGTGATGGCCAAAAGCCTTAAAATTTGCTTACAACATGGGCTTCAAACGAAAGCGGAGTACCAAAGGTTTCATTTATACTTCGATATATTTCGATAAACTTATCGATTACTGAGTTATCGGTCAAAATGTGATTGCCAAAAGCCTCAAACTTTGCCTACAATATGGGCTTCAAACGAAAGCGGAGCTCCAAAGGTTTCATTTTTACTTCGATATATTTCGATAAACTTATCGATAACTGAGTTATCGGTCAAAATGTGATGACCAAAAGCCTCAAATTTTGCCTACAACATGGGCTTCAAACGAAAGCGGAGTTCCAAAGGTTTCATTTATACTTCGATATATTTCGATAAACTTATCGATTACTGAGTTATCGGTCAAAATGTGATTACCAAAAGCCTCAAACTTTGCCTACAATATGGGCTTCAAACGAAAGCGGAGCTCCAAAGGTTTCATTTATACTTCGATATATTTCGATAAACTTATCGATAACTGAGTTATCGGTCAAAATGTGATGACCAAAAGCCTCAAACTTTGAATACAACATGGGCTTGAAACGAAAGCGGAGGTCCAAAGGTTTCATTTATACTTCGATATATTTCGATAAACTTATCGATTACTGAGTTATCGGCCAAAATGTGATGACCAAAAACCTTAAACTTTGGCTACACCATGGGCATCAAACGAAAGGGGAGGTCCAACGGTTTCATTTCTACTTCGATATATTTCGATAAACTTATCGATAACTGAGTTATCGGTCAAAATGTGGTGACCAAAAGCCTCAAATTTTGCCTACAACATGGGCTTCAAACGAAAGCGGAGTTCCAAAGGTTTCATTTATATTTCGATATATTTCGATAAACTTATCGATAACTGAGATATCGGTCAAAATGTGATTGCCAAACGCCTCAAACTTTGCCTACAATATGGGCTTCAAACGAAAGCGGAGCTCCAAAGGTTTCATTTATACTTCGATATATTTCGATAAACTTATCGATAACTGAGTTATCGGTCAAAATGTGATGACCAAAAGCCTCAAATTTTGCCTACAACATGGGCTTCAAACGAAAGCGGAGTTCCAAAGGTTTCATTTATACTTCGATATATTTCGATAAACTTATCGATTACTGAGTTATCGGTCAAAATGTGATTACCAAAAGCCTCAAACTTTGCCTACAATATGGGCTTCAAACGAAAGCGGAGCTCCAAAGGTTTCATTTATGCTTCGATATATTTCGATAAACTTATCGATAACTGAGTTATCGGTCAAAATGTGATGACCAAAAGCCTCAAACTTTGAATACAACATGGGCTTCAAACGAAAGCGGAGGTCCAAAGGTTTCATTTATACTTCGATATATTTCGATAAACTTATCGATTACTGAGTTATCGGCCAAAATGTGATGACCAAAAACCTTAAACTTTGGCTACACCATGGGCATCAAACGAAAGGGGAGGTCCAACGGTTTCATTTCTACTTCGATATATTTCGATAAACTTATCGATAACTGAGTTATCGGTCAAAATGTGATGGCCAAAAGCCTTAAAATTTGCTTACAACATGGGCTTCAAACGAAAGCGGAGTTCCAAAGGTTTCATTTATACTTCGATATATTTCGATAAACTTATCGATTACTGAGTTATCGGTCAAAATGTGATGACCAAAAGCCTTAAACTTTGCCTACAACATGGGCATCAAACGAATGGGGAGGTCGAAAATTTTCTTTTATACTTTGATATATTTCGATAAAGTTAACGATAACTGAGTTATCGGTCAAAATGTGATGAGCAAAGGCCTTGAACTTTGCCTACAATATGGGCAGCAAACGAAAGAGGAGGTCGAAAGGTTTAATTTATACTTCGATATATTTCGATATACTTATCCATAACTGAGTTCTCGGTCAAAAGGTTTCATTTATAATTCGATATATTTCGATATACTTATCCATAACTGAGTTCTCGGTCAAAAGGTTTCATTTATAATTCGATATATTTCGATAAACTTATCGATTACTGAGTTATCGGTCAAAATGTGATTGCCAAAAGCCTCAAACTTTGCCTACAATATGGGCTTCAAACGAAAGCGGAGCTCCAAAGGTTTCATTTATACTTCGATATATTTCGATAAACTTATCGATAACTGAGTTATCGGTCAAAATGTGATGACCAAAAGCCTCAAATTTTGCCTACAACATGGGCTTCAAACGAAAGCGGAGTTCCAAAGGTTTCATTTATACTTCGATATATTTCGATAAACTTATCGATTACTGAGTTATCGGTCAAAATGTGATTACCAAAAGCCTCAAACTTTGCCTACAATATGGGCTTCAAACGAAAGCGGAGCTCCAAAGGTTTCATTTATACTTCGATATATTTCGATAAACTTATCGATAACTGAGTTATCGGTCAAAATGTGATGACCAAAAGCCTCAAACTTTGAATACAACATGGGCTTCAAACGAAAGCGGAGGTCCAAAGGTTTCACTTATACTTCGATATATTTCGATAAATTTATCGATTACTGAGTTATCGGCCAAAATGTGATGACCAAAAACCTTAAACTTTGGCTACACCATGGGCATCAAACGAAAGGGGAGGTCCAACGGTTTCATTTCTACTTCGATATATTTCGATAAACTTATCGATAACTGAGTTATCGGTCAAAATGTGGTGACCAAAAGCCTCAAATTTTGCCTACAACATGGGCTTCAAACGAAAGCGGAGTTCCAAAGGTTTCATTTATATTTCGATATATTTCGATAAACTTATCGATAACTGAGATATCGGTCAAAATGTGATTGCCAAAAGCCTCAAACTTTGCCTACAATATGGGCTTCAAACGAAAGCGGAGCTCCAAAGGTTTCATTTATACTTCGATATATTTCGATAAACTTATCGATAACTGAGTTATCGGTCAAAATGTGATGACCAAAAGCCTCAAATTTTGTCTACAACATGGGCTTCAAACGAAAGCGGAGTTCCAAAGGTTTCATTTATACTTCGATATATTTCGATAAACTTATCGTTTACTGAGTTATCGGTCAAAATGTGATTACCAAAAGCCTCAAACTTTGCCTACAATATGGGCTTCAAACGAAAGCGGAGCTCCAAAGGTTTCATTTATACTTCGATATATTTCGATAAACTTATCGATAACTGAGTTATCGGTCAAAATGTGATGACCAAAAGCCTCAAACTTTGAATACAACATGGGCTTCAAACGAAAGCGGAGGTCCAAAGGTTTCATTTATACTTCGATATATTTCGATAAACTTATCGATTACTGAGTTATCGGCCAAAATGTGATGACCAAAAACCTTAAACTTTGGCTACACCATGGGCATCAAACGAAAGGGGAGGTCCAACGGTTTCATTTCTACTTCGATATATTTCGATAAACTTATCGATAACTGAGTTATCGGTCAAAATGTGGTGACCAAAAGCCTCAAATTTTGCCTACAACATGGGCTTCAAACGAAAAGGGAGGTGCAAAGGTTTCATTTATACTTCGATATATTTCGATAAACTTATCGATGACCTAGTTATCGGTCAAAATGTGATGACCAAAAACCTTAAACTTTGTATACAACATGGGCAGCAAACGAAAGAGGAGGTCGAAAGGTTTCATTTATACATCGATATATTTCGATAAACTTATCGATTACTGAGTTATCGGTCAAAATGTGATTACCAAAAGCCTCAAACTTTGCCTACAATATGGGCTTCAAACGAAAGCGGAGGTCCAAAGGTTTCATTTATACTTCGATATATTTCGATAAACTTATCGATTACTGAGTTATCGGCCAAAATGTGATGACCAAAAGCCTTAAAATTTGCTTACAATAGGGGTATCAAATAAAAGGGGAGGTCGAAAAATTTCATTTATACTTCGATATATTTCGATTCACTTATCGATAACTGAGTTATCGGTCAAAATGTGATGACCAAATACCTTGAACTTTGCCTACACCATGGGCATCAAACGAAAGGGGAGGTCCAACGGTTTCATTTATACTTCGATATATTTCGATAAACTTATCCATAACTGAGTTATCGGTCAAAATGTGATGACCAAAAGCCTCAAACTTTGAATACAACATGGGCTTCAAACGAAAGCGGAGGTCCAAAGGTTTCATTTATACTTCGATATATTTCGATAAACTTATCGATTACTGAGTTATCGGTCAAAATGTGATGACCAAAAGCCTCAAACTTTGAATACAACATGGGCTTCAAACGAAAGCGGAGGTCCAAAGGTTTCATTTATACTTCGATATATTTCGATAAACTTATCGATTACTGAGTTATCGGTCAAAATGTGATGACCAAAAGCCTCAAACTTTGAATACAACATGGGCTTCAAACGAAAGCGGAGGTCCAAAGGTTTCATTTATACTTCGATATATTTCGATAAACTTATCGATTACTGAGTTATCGGCCAAAATGTGATGACCAAAAACCTTAAACTTTGGCTACACCATGGGCATCAAACGAAAGGGGAGGTCCAACGGTTTCATTTATACTTCGATATATTTCGATAAACTTATCGATAACTGAGTTATCGGTCAAAATGTGATGGCCAAAAGCCTTAAAATTTGCTTACAATAGGGGTATCAAATAAAAGGGGAGGTCGAAAAATTTCATTTATACTTCGATATATTTCGATTCACTTATCGATAACTGAGTTATCGGTCAAAATGTGATGACCAAATACCTTGAACTTTGCCTACACCATGGGCATCAAAAGAAAGGGGAGGTCCAACGGTTTCATTTATACTTCGATATATTTCGATAAACTTATCGATAACTGAGTTATCGGTCAAAATGTGATGACCAAAAGCCTCAAACTTTGAATACAACATGGGCTTCAAACGAAAGCGGAGGTCCAAAGGTTTCATTTATACTTCGATATATTTCGATAAACTTATCGATTACTGAGTTATCGGCCAAAATGTGATGACCAAAAGCCTTAAACTTGGCATACAACACGGACATCAAACGAAAGCGGGGGTCTAAAGATTTCTTTTATACTTTGATATATTTCGAAAAAATTAACGATAACTGAGTTATCGGTCAAAATGTGATGGCCAAAAGCCTTAAAATTTGCTTACAATAGGGGTATCAAATAAAAGGGGAGGTCGAAAAATTTCATTTATACTTCGATATATTTCGATTCACTTATCGATAACTGAGTTATCGGTCAAAATGTGGTGACCAAATACCTTGAACTTTGCCTACACCATGGGCATCAAACGAAAGGGGAGGTCCAACGGTTTCATTTATACTTCGATATATTTCGATAAACTTATCCATAACTGAGTTATCGGTCAAAATGTGATGACCAAAAGCCTCAAACTTTGAATACAACATGGGCTTCAAACGAAAGCGGAGGTCCAAAGGTTTCATTTATACTTCGATATATTTCGATAAACTTATCGATTACTGAGTTATCGGTCAAAATGTGATGACCAAAAGCCTCAAACTTTGAATACAACATGGGCTTCAAACGAAAGCGGAGGTCCAAAGGTTTCATTTATACTTCGATATATTTCGATAAACTTATCGATTACTGAGTTATCGGCCAAAATGTGATGACCAAAAACCTTAAACTTTGGCTACACCATGGGCATCAAACGAAAGGGGAGGTCCAACGGTTTCATTTATACTTCGATATATTTCGATAAACTTATCGATAACTGAGTTATCGGTCAAAATGTGATGACCAAAAGCCTCAAACTTTGAATACAACATGGGCTTCAAACGAAAGCGGAGGTCCAAAGGTTTCATTTATACTTCGATATATTTCGATAAACTTATCGATTACTGAGTTATCGGCCAAAATGTGATGACCAAAAGCCTTAAACTTGGCATACAACACGGACATCAAACGAAAGCGGGGGTCTAAAGATTTCTTTTATACTTTGATATATTTCGATAAAATTAACGATAACTGAGTTATCGGTCAAAATGTGATGGCCAAAAGCCTTAATAGGGGTATCAAATAAAAGGGGTATCAAATAAAAGGGGAGGTCGAAAAATTTCATTTATACTTCGATATATTTCGATTCACTTATCGATAACTGAGTTATCGGTCAAAATGTGATGACCAAATACCTTGAACTTTGCCTACAACATGGGCATCAAACGAAAAGGGAGGTGCAAAGGTTTCATTTATACTTCGATATATTTCGATAAACTTATCGATGACCTAGTTATCGGTCAAAATGTGATGACCAAAAACCTTAAACTTTGTATACAACATGGGCAGCAAACGAAAGAGGAGGTCGAAAGGTTTCATTTATACATCGATATATTTCGATAAACTTATCGATTACTGAGTTATCGGTCAAAATGTGATTACCAAAAACCTCAAACTTTGCCTACAATATGGGCTTCAAACGAAAGCGGAGCTCCAAAGGTTTCATTTATACTTCGATATATTTCGATAAACTTATCGATAACTGAGTTATCGGTCAAAATGTGATGACCAAAAGCCTTAAACTTGGCATACAACACGGACATCAAACGAAAGGGGAGGTCCAAAGGTTTCATTTATACTTCGATATATTTCGATAAACTTATCGGTAACTGAGTTATCGGTCAAAATGTGATGACCAAAAGCCTCAAACTTTGCCTACAACATGGGCTTCAAACGAAAGCGGAGGTCCAAAGGTTTCATTTATACTTCGATGTAGTTCGATTCACTTATCGATAACTGAGTTATCGGTCAAAATGTGATGACCAAAAGCCTTCAACTTTGGCTACAACAGGGGCATCAAACGAAAGGGGAGGTCCAAAAGTTTCATTTATACTTCGATATATTTCGATAAACTTATCGATGACCTAGTTATCGGTCAAAATGTGATGACCAAAAACCTTAAACTTTGTATACAACATGGGCAGCAAACGAAAGAGGAGGTCGAAAGGTTTCGTTTATATATCGATATATTTCGATATACTTATCCATAACTGAGTTATCGGTAAAAATGTGATGACCAAAAGCCTTAAACTTTGGCTACACCATGGGCATCAAACGAAAGTGGAGGTCGAAAGGTGTGGTGGACCCAAGGGGTCAATGGTTTTAATTTTAAAAAGTATCTCTCTTATTGTAAAGGCCGGAGAGATTTGGCCGATCAAATAGGCAATCGCGGAGACAGCCGGAATAAATGAGAGAGACAATCTGTTGAGCGTGTGGTTAACTTCAAATCATCTCTGATTCTTTATTAACAAATCTTATTCTATTTATACAGAAATTTGTCACAGAAAGTTATTTGCTAGACTCCTCCTCTTTCTCGGCTTCTATGTAGCTGAATTCAACTTCAGCTCGGCAATTACTTGCATTAGCCAATAGAAGCGCTTAGCGTCAGACCAAGCAGAGCTCCAGAATAAATGCTGGCTCAGCTAAAGTATTGACATACTTTAAGCAACGCTCTTGGTCAAAGGTGTCAAATGCATTTTTCAAATGCGGCTATACAAACAGACATGCATGTAAGTCGTGGCTGTTGCACGCTATGTACATATGTTTATATGAGTTCACTACACCCTTACCGCAAAAGAGAAAAATTTATTTCGTTTGATGGACTTGTTTTGTCTTATCTCTAAGTGGTTCCTTACATGTAATTTCATCTATATCTATGTAATTTCTAAACATATGTCGGCTTATTTGCCTTAGGTTATTTCTAAGTATTTCTTTAAAATATTATTGTGCAGTTCTTTGTGTTTGCCATTTATGTCTATTATGGAATTTACTCCGTTTCGTTTTACAATTCTATATGGGCCATGATATGGGCTTTGGCTTTTTTTCTTATTTTCTAGTCTTACATACACTAGGTCTCCTATTTCCAACTCAACCTTGTTTATTTTATTGTCACATTTTGACCTTCGTTTTTCTTTAACTGTTTTGATAATGTTCCTGGCATTGAGTATTGACCTTTGGAGTCTCAATTTCAACTCATTGGCATAGTCATCAATGTCATAAATTTTTGTTTGTTTATTTATATTGTCGTTTGGTAGCGCGGGTAATTTACCGAAAACTAACTCATACGGTGAATACAATGTATCTACGTGCGGGGTCGTGTTGTAAGCGAAAGTGTAATATGGAACCCATTTATCCCATTCATAATCGTCTGCAAAGGAAAGTAAAAATTCGTTAAGTGTTCTATGGTTTTTCTCAAGTGAGCCCATAGTTTCGTGGTGGTATGGTGTGGAAAATACTTGTTTCGTGTTACACTGAAAAAAAATGTACAGTAAACGGCCGTCAAATTGATAGTAAACCCTGTCATTTTTCGTCCAACAGTGGGTAATATAAATTTTGAAAGTGAGCCCCTATCATTCTTCGAATATACTATCATATTGACATGAATTACTGTAAATTTTAAAGTGGACTCATATCATTATGCAAAAATCACATGTTTTTACTGACAATTTTACAGTAAATACTGTAATATTTACAGTATTACCATCAATCGCTTGAAAGTGGTTTTGATATGTTACTTTCAATGTGCACTTTCAACTTTTTTATTTCAGTGTAAGTATGTTGCATACATGTTTCATTAACTCATTCACAAATTCCGTACCCCTATCTGATTTCAATGTTTTTATGAAACCGTACTTGAGATTTAGTTGTTCAACTAGTGTGGTCGCAATTGTTTTTGCGTCTTTTGACTCAAGGGGGTGTTCTATTACGAATTTTGATAGATCACACTGCATTGTCAATATGTATCTATAGCCGTTTGATATGCGAAGCGGCCCGACCGTGTCAATCGCGATAGTGTCAAATGTAGATGCCGGGGTGTCTGTCACCACAAGAGGCTCTTTTGTGTGTCTAACAATTTTGTTTTGAGTGCATTTTTTGCAATTGTTTACAAATTCTTTTACCATTTGTCTCATATTTTTCCAAACGTATCTCTGTTTTAGTTTTAAAATAGTTTTTCGAATTCCTAAATGGCCTGCGATATTTGAGCAGTGAAATTCGTCTATCAGTTTGTATTTCGTTATCATGCTGGGCCACCCTAATGTCACTTTTCCGCATCCTTCCAACCACACATACCAATCCACCCACATGTATGTGCATGCCTGCATATTCATGTTTTGTCAGCAACATATACATGCATGTGGGTGTGCATGTGTAGTTTTACCTCCCCTTAAAACCGGAGGCTAAAATTTCGCGTTCAACGGTTGTCCTCGACTGGACAACCTTCTACTTTGCCAGCGATCGTCAGCGTAACCACACGTCCGGACCACCCCAGGAATTTCATCGTCAGCCAATATTAGAAAGGTAATATTTCCACTATACAACTAGAATATTTTTAGCTCAATAAACGGCCACATTTATAACGAGAATTCTCGTTCTTCTTATTTTCTTTTAAAATCCGAATTCGACCGCGGTGCTTTCGAGCCACGGCCGCTCCAGCTAAGCACCACAGCCGAATCTCTTCATGGTCCTTCGAGCCGGAGAAGCGAACTAAGAGCAACCGATACAGTCCACAACAACAAAAAACATCGAAGATTATTATATATTAGATTTTACTAACATTCATCGTTGGATAAATCAACTGAGCCACTCACAGCCATATAACCACTGCCGCAAGGAAGCTGCCACAAACAACACAGAAAACATACATACAACATACGCGGCCGATCACCACATCAAAGCACGTAAGTTGTATATTTCTTGCCACTTTTTTTTTGTGTTGCGAACTACCTTTTTTAAAAGTGCCACAGTTTGTATTTTTAAAGTATCCGCGAGTGAAATCAAAATATAAGTGCGATAAGTGCATAAATTGAATTCGTTCTTTTCTATTTAATTTCACATACATAGAAACCTTTAGACACAAGAGGTAACATAACCTCATTTTCATTGCAAAGCCACTGAGCCTTCGAACAATTGTTTTTGTTTTCGCTTTTCACTTTTTTTTGTAATAACTATTACATTAACCTATCTTAGGCGAGTTTTTCTTGCGACCCAAATTGACTGGGTTTTGTTTAATTCACAACACAATTATTTGCACAGTTTTTCTTTTGTCACTAAATATTCACTTCATCGCCCATTTTGATTCACCGCGCACTTTATTTGTGGTTCTTTTGTTTACATTCCTTTGCGGCAATACCAACACATACATATATATATATAAACATATCCCCGATAGCGTGTGGGTGGCGAGTTATTCAAATAGTACAAATTTGAATTTATGATTGAATTTTAACAAAATATTCAGACGATTCGGCCAAGTCTGCAATAAATAAATTAAATTTAATTAAAAGCACAAATCAATTGCGTTCAATTTCAAAGGTTTTATTGAGTTGGGGTTGAATTTTCCTGGGTGTAACTACTGCCATTCCCTTGGATTCTATATTCTATCTATTGCACGGTTGAGCATTTCCCGTACCTTTGTTCTACTGTTCTGCCTTTAATTACATATCTCGTAAAAACCCAAAATATGGAAAGCTTCATTAGGTTGGCTGACACGATCAGCGAATTCGAAGCTGACTATAATGAGATAGAGGATTCCGCCCACACCAAGTCAAGGAGGCCTCCCACATTGAACTCCGTTCACCAGTGGACCCTTGCTTTAGCCTAACAACTTCTGTGCTAATTCTAGCCAAACTAACTGGGAATCTGCCATCCTGCCATATCGACGCAACGACTATGCAGGCATTCCCAGACTTAGTCTTGGCAGATAAGAGATTCTACGTTAATGAAGAAGTAGATCTCATACTTGGCGGAGATATATACCCGCAAATAATAATGAGCGGACTGAAAAAGAATGTACTAAGTACACTTCTGGCTCAAGAAACGGTGTTCGGTTGGATACTAACCGGGCGTGTAGACGCACCCAATCCAATCAGAAATATAGTGTCGTTTTACAGCGAAATTTCTTTGGACAAACAGCTTACAGCATTCTGGGAGTTAGAAAATCTGCCCAGAACTAAAAGTCCAAACGCAGATGACAAATACTGCGAAGATTTATATAGGGCAACTACGAGTCGTAGAGAAGATGGGAGATATGTCGTCTCACTTCAGACAGGAATACCCGGATAAAATAAACATAGGGGGATCTCTTAGGAGGGCCTGCTCGCAATTCTTCCGAAATGAAACGCGGTTAGCAAAAAACCCAGATTTAGCGAAAGAATACATAAGGGTCCTGTCTGAGTATGAGACATTAGGGCATATGCAAAAAATTAAGGAGATAGTTCAAGCCGATTCGGCGAATAATTATTTTTTGCCCCATCACGCCGTAGTTAAGGCGGAGAGTACCACCACTAAGGTACGAGTCGTTTTTAACGCCTCAAGCCAAACAGCAAATGGTACAAGCCTAAACGACATTCTCTTGCCTGGCCCAGTACTGCAATCAGATCTTCCAGTACTTATACTTCGCTGGAGACTATATCGGTATGTTTTCAATAGTGACATCGAAAAGATGTATAGGCAAATAGGGATAAGCGATGATCACACAAAATTCCAACGGATTGTTTACCGAACATCGCCACAAGAACCAATAAGCCTGTACGAGTTAAAAACGGTCACTTTCGGGGTCAATTGCGCGCCTTATTTAGCAATACGAACCCTTTTGCAACTTGCAGATGATGTAGAAAGTTCATATCCTACAGCATCTAGCATACTAAGGGAAGGCATGTACGTTGACGACGTACTAGCGGGGGGACATACACTCGCATCGGCCATTAATGCGAGAAATGAAATTCGAGAAGTCTTACACTCCGCTGGCTTCCCACTACGGAAATGCACTTCGAATTCTGAAGAAATTCTCAACGACATCCCTAAATCGGATCGGCTGAGCGAGGACTTTCTGGCGTTTGAAGATACCAGCACCGTTAAGGCATTGGGCATAAGATGGAATGCCCATTCCGACTTATTCTACTTTCAAGCAGGGTCACTGGAAGAAAGTGAAAAGCTGACAAAAAGAGCGATTTTATCCGCCATTGCCAAACTTTTCGACCCCTTAGGATGGCTTGCACCAATGGTCATTGTGGCCAAAATTTTGATGCAGAACATCTGGTTAGAGGGAACCGATTGGGACGAACCAGTTTCGTCAAACACATTGGAGCGGTGGAACAACTTTAGACAGCAATACCACGAAATCGACAAGATTCGGATACCACGATGGGTGAACTTTTCACCAGAAGACGACGTCGAAATTCATGGATTCTGCGACGCTTCGGAAAAGGCGTACGCTGCAGCCGTCTACATGCGAGTCAAAAGGAATGAGGATATCTTCGTATCTCTACTCTTGGCTAAAAACAGAGTAGCACCCGTGAAGACTATTTCACTTCCGCGTCTGGAGCTTTGCGGAGCAGTCCTTTTGGCAGAAATGATGGAATCAATATTCCGAAATATCAAACTTGGACCAGTCAAACAACATCTATGGACGGATTCCACCATCGTTTTGGCATGGATAAGGAAACCACCATGTTCCTGGTCAACATTCGTCGCACACAGGATAACCAAAATCATCGACCTGGTCGGCAGCAGGGACTGGCTTCATGTCAACTCGGAATCGAATCCAGCAGACTTAGGAAGCAGGGGACTACCAGCATCGGATTTGGTCGACAATTCTTTGTGGTGGCAGGGACCTTCTTGGTTACAAGAAGACAACTCACAATGGCCAGTACAAGAACACGAATACCATACTTCCGTGGAGGAAAAGAGAGCGCAGGCCTACGCAATATCAACGCAACAAGAAATCGATATTCTTGACCGTTTTTCGGATTTACCGAGGGCTTTGAGGGTACTATCATATATTATGAGATTCTTTCGAAGAACTCATCCCAAAACAAAAGCTTCATTTCAAGAAAGGTCATGTTTAATCTCATCCGCTGAGATTAAGACAACGACTCAACTCTTGATAAAACTCTATCAGAAGCAAATCTATAATGAGGATTATGTGAATTTGAAGAAGGGAAAGTCTATTGAGAAGAAGAGCGAGATATTGCCACTCAACCCATTCATCGATAATGATGATATTATTAGGGCCGGTGGACGTCTTGGAGCATCTCAAGACCTCGCTTATAACGAGCGCCACCCAATCATACTGCCATATAATTGTAGGTTGACGCGTTTGATTGTACAAATGGTACATAAAATCTCCCTCCACGGGGAAAACCAGCTAATGCTCCGTCTCATTCGCACCCAATACTGGATTCCGAATGTCAAGAACATGATTAGGGCCACCATCCATAATTGTAAGGTCTGCACCATTTATCGAAAACGAGCGCAAACCCAACTTATGGGTGCCCTGCCTTGCGAGCGCACTACCTTCACCCGCGCGTTTACTAATACCGGGGTGGACTTTGCCGGGCCTTTCGATATTAAAAGTTACCGCGGTCGAGGATGTCGACTATCAAAGGGCTACGTTTGCCTCTTTGTTTGTTTCACCACCAAAGCGATCCATCTGGAAGCGACCAGTGATCTTAGTACCCCATCCTTTCTAGCAGCCTTTTCGCGTTTTATCGCTAGAAGAGGATGTCCAAGAAACATATACTCCGACAACGGTACCAACTTTGTCGGAGCGTCAAGATCTCTACGATCTGAATTTAAGACATTTATCGCTGAAGCCCGAGATAAAGCTATTTCGACATATAGCCATCAAGACATGACATGGCATTTTATTCCTGCCGGGGCTCCACATATGGGGGGACTCTGGGAGGCGGGCGTGAAGAGCTTCAAAAGCCACTTCAAGAAATTAGCCTTGCCTCACACATTCACTCATGAAGAGTTGCATACGCTATTGTGCCGGATTGAGGCATGCCTCAATTCGCGACCACTAAGTCCCGCCTCCAATGAACCCACGGACAATGAACCCTTAACCCCTGGGCACTTCCTTACGGGAAGTCATCTTCTGGCTCCGCCAGAACCAGAGGTGAATGAGAGCCCTGCCTCCATTATTAATAGGTGGCAGAAGCTCAAGGCTCTTCATCAAACCTTCTGCAGGCGATGGAAGGTGGAATACTTATCCGAACTTCAAAAACGAGTGAAGTGGAAGCATCCAAAACAGAACATTAAGGTGGGAGATCTCGTTGTCATCAAAGAAGACAACTTAACTCCGAACGAATGGAGACTCGGTCGAGTTACCCACGTACACCCCGGCGAAGATAACCGAGTGCGTGTAGTGGATCTCGTGACCGAAAAAGGGCAGATCAGAAGACCGTTGGTCAAATTGATTCTGCTCCCTATGGAGGGATCGGATGGCGAGAGACTCGCTGCCTCATCTTGACCATCACCTCCACCTCCCATCAAACCCTAGACACTCCCCTATCCCAAACTTCCACCCTTCACTCGCTACCCTTCACGAGGACAACAGAAAGCCTAACGCAGAAGGTCGAACCATTCTGCCACAGAAAACCTAACTTCACTCGAAACCGAGGCCAGAGAGAACCTAACGCAGAAAGGCGAACCTTTCTGCCACTGAAAATTAATCCATCTGCCACGACAAGTTGGCAGCCGATGGACCCCCCTCGTATACATACCCCAAAATACAAAATAAATAAACATATGTATATAACTTGCCCGTGTCACTCGCCCTGGAGGACACCTACATCGCCATACCGCAATTTAATAATACCTGAAAATATAAAAATTAGTATCGTTCTACCAGAATAAAAAAGGATTTAAAAAATATCTATTCTAACTGAGGTAGGCAAACAATCGAACGATTTCAAACTTTAATTGCAAATATCTCTTGGCGGAAGAAGAATATCGAGCGGCCGCCCTTAGAATATGGTAACCTAAGCCCAAACACGGCGTTTGACACCTGTCCCGACATTTTCGGAAGGGTTTTAGACGTTGGCAGTGGATGTATAAACTTACCATCCAGGACCTAATTTTGTGCACTATCATCGATATGAAAGTGCATGCGGACAGACTGAACATGGACTGGGTTTAACATTGGCCCCGTTGGCACATTTTCAATTTTTTCGCATTATTAACAAACCGTCTGAGACGCAACCGAATGCTTTCCATCATTTCAGACAAATGCCCTTCATTTTTTACCGAACGTAAACGAATTACAATTTTTTCAGCATCTGCTTGACGGATGTGCCCCAAGACTTTACCCTCCAAGAAGACAACAAATAACTTTTCGGTTGCATTCTAAATTTCTGAACCTCATGGCATCATGCCCCTGTCTACCAAATACTTCGGCATGACCTTAACCAATTCCTTGTCTGGTATACGTGATATCCGACAAGATATGGTCAAAAGATTTAACAGTCCGCAAGGTGCACCATCAGGTGTATGTACCGGGCAATGTAGCCCCAAGCATCAGGTAATAGCTGACGTGCGTCTGTCGTACGCATTGTCGAAAAACATGAACCACGATGCACCGCACGGAAATGCGGACAATGGGTGTACAAGCGCTTTTAATGAGGATAACATAGACAATGATGTAGATGAATTTACAGATATCGAACCTGTCATATTAGATACTGACATGACACCAAAGGAAATGTTTGAGTATTCTCTGGACATGGCACCAACGAGGTTAGTCAAAAAAGAATCGCCCACGGAATTCCTAGCAGATACTATATTGGTAAAAGATCCCTTGCCGTTTAATATTACGAGGCATAGGTTAAAGCAGTTTCTTAATTCTATCGGTATTAGCGTCTTGGATAGTTACACAATCGAGAAGTGCAAACTGATTTTAGAAAATGCAATATGTTATTATAAAATACAGAGTATTATAGGATTTCCATAAAATCATAATAGTGGCGTTAAGTGGTAGATATAGGATATAATTAAATAAATACTAACTACACATCTGCTCAGCAGCGCATAATGGTTTGTGTCATAGCCATTGAGTTCAAAAGATTCGTTTTTTAGTTGGACATCCAACAAATTTATTTGTTTATACCAAATACGTTAAAACCGGAAACATTGCATATACTAAAGCACTGCAATAAATGGAATGTTAAAAATTAATAGAAAAATAGTTGAAAATGTATTTCTAGGGAAGTCACTGGTCAGGCAGAACAACGTCTGCCGGGTCTGCTAGTTATAAAATATATTTCATCCCATCTGCGACAGGAGGAACCTTATTCGTTTAGTATTGAAACGTGTATTAATATCGATGAAGAAAACATATTTAGTATTTATGTTAATTTGATAAATTTTGAAGCCAATAACAAATTGGAGAGTATCGTTGATGGGGAATTTATTTGCCACACGGAAGCAGATTTGTAGGATATACTACCGGACTTTGAGTCAAGTCATTGCGCAGCAGTAGTTACAACTGAGCAAAATAATTTAATCAGAATTTTCTGTGTCACGCATGGTATCGACATATTGCCGGGTTGAGATACATTACTAACACGATGTGTCAATTTAATATTCCAAAAAGACGCCATATCAGAATTATTTTACCAGATTCGAAAATTATTCCCGAATCCCTTGCATATACCGAATTTGCATTGCCCATGGTCTAAATTAAAATTAATGCGAGATCCTCTGGATAATTTAAGCGCTACCGATATGCAAAACCTAAGAACAACAATTTCATCTGACCTTGAAACTTTCATGCCCGTCATGTACCCACTGAAGATTACTTTAGATCAGGCCTAGGCAATTTTGCAATTGAGGTAGTGTTAGTGAGAGCGCACCCCTGAAATGCTGTCGTTTGTTTGTGTTCAGTGCGTCGCTAGCTAAGAAAGAAGCAAGGTGGTGCGCATCTTTTTTGTTATCGCGCAAGAAATAAATATTATTACACAATGTGTATGAATATAATTATTTCATGTATGTTGATCAATGCTTTTAGCAAAAGCAAACTTTTATGTTTTTTCATTTGATGTACGCATTTGTTATCATGAAATAATTACATTCATTCATTTAGTGAAATACTTCCTTATAAGCTGTTGCTTTGTTGCTTGATAGTAAGACACTGAACAGAAATAAACAACAGCACTTCGTTTATCAGTGCGCTCACACAAGCGAAGCAAGCAAAGAGCGTAATAATCTGTGTGAATTTGGTTCTCAATTATGCGGACAATTGTCCCACTAAATGCCTGGGCCTGCTTTAGATCCAATAAACACGGAAACATTACCCTTGGGGTACACTTGTTCGCCCACTCATGGTGAAGTTGTTCGAAGAGCATCTCTTGGCATATAAGGCAGATGTTAATGTTTATAGACAGACAGCTCAGCAAGCAATAAATGATGAGCGTATAGAAAAATGCCTGTTTGTTTCTGAGGCAATACGTTTTGACGGACGTGTCCATCACGATTTCATTCCACCCGAACAACAAGGGATCGCCCACCAGTAACAACAAAATGTTTGTCTCGAAGGGTATAATCATACAGAGTTAGTAACAGCCGTTTGTCAACCGCGTGAAATCCTGCAAAGAAAATAAACCATTAAAACATCATAACAATTTTCATACAGGCATACAAAATGTGTCACAAAGCATGCGCCGGCCGCCACAGCTTTGCGACACATTTGCTACAACGAAAGTAATTTGCGCTGCTACCGAAACGATACAGTATTTCGGGCAGCGCGAATAAAACTTACCCCAATCCTGCCAATATGCCCATGCGCCGTCCAGGCGATCCACAATATCTGCTCCAGATGCCCATGTGCTAATCTGCAAATAAAGGAAAATTAGGTTAGGCATAAAATTTTCAGCAATAAATACACATTTACTTACCTATCCTACTGCCAGTGACCACGCGTGCCGGAAACAAATATAATAATGAATTGTTCCATTTTTCTCTGCTACGCTAGCAGAGAGAAAAATGAACAATGAATTTGCCCCTTTTTTTTGCACGTCTTCTTTACTTACCATTGTAAGTAAACGTAAATATGTATGTACAACATATTTTTTCGGTCGCAAGCTCTGCTGACCACTCACTAGCAAAGCGTGAGTAAACATATGTATGTATGTGTGGTTCAATTGAACCGTCCCAACAAACACAGAAAAATTTATTCTCCAACCTTTGATAAAATCTTAATTCTCAAGTTGAGATTCAGCCTTCCTCACAACTTGATTTGAAGCGTTATTCTCCAACGTAATTCCTCAACTTGAGATGAAGTTGAGAAATTGCTAACAACTTTCTGGCAGCACTTTCACATATTCAAAATGTGCTGATCTGGCAGCAAAGATGAAACATATGTTTTTATGACTCAGCGAAAAGACCATTACAAAATTTAATAAAAGTGATTTAAAACAAAATTGTGCACATAAAAATATATAGTTTAAAAGGTTCGAACATATAAATATTAATAAAAATGCAACGAAAAAGAATTAAAGCTGAAGTGGAACAGATAGTGAATATGCTAGCAGAACGCCAAGTAGTAGCACCTGCAAGTCCACCGGATCAGGAGCAAGAGGGCGCCTCATTTGCAAATCCATCCACTCTAAACCTTTCTAATAGTTCAGGGAGTGAATCCAGTGATTTTGAATATAATGATACTCCCCTTATGCAAAATAATGGGCATTTAAGAAATGATTTAGCTGCTTGGTCTGTGGAGTTTAATATATCTGTTTTAGCTACAAATAGTTTGTTAGCAATTTTGGGCAGATACGTTTCAGGTTTGCCAAAAGATTCAAGAACTTTGAAATCCACTCCTAGATCCCCGCCTGTTGAGACCATGGGAAATGGAGAATACATTCATTACGGAATTAAGGATTCACTCACTGATTTTCTAATGAAAAGTTCGTATAATTCTTCCGAAATTCATCTCAATTTTAATGTTGATGGCCTCCCACTTGCAAAAAGTTCAAATTTACAGACTTGGCCAATATTAATGAATATAGAAGGAACAACAAACGTTATGGTTGTAGCAGCGTATTGCGGCAATAGCAAACCATTATGTCCAAATGTTTTTTTAGAAAGGTTTGTCAACGAATTTCTCGAATTGATTGAAACGGGCTTGCAATACAATGAAAATTATTTCACTGTGCATTTTCGCTCATTTAAATGCGATGCTCCAGCCCGAGCCTTTATTTTAGGAGTAAAAGGCCACACCGGTTTTTCGAGTTGTATCAAATGCGCTCAACCTGGAGAGTCGCTCGGGCACAGAATAGTATTCCCTAGTGAAATTCATAGCAGTAGAACTGATTTAAGCTTTCGTTCTCGTTTGGATGTAAATCATCATAATCTGATGGAGTCAACTGCTATAGAAAAACTTCCGATAGATATCGTGAGCTCGTTTCCGTATGATTATATGCATGTTGTATGCCTTGGAGTAATGAAAACGTTGCTTGTTGCATGGATTAGGCAAAGAAGAATGCCTTATTCAATAAAATCGTCCACAGTAAAAATTTTAGATTCAAGATTACTTTTTTTAAGCAATCAGGTTCCGAAGGAATTTGCTCGTCGTCCACGTGGTCTGAAGGAGATTGAAAGGTACAAGGCTACTGAGCTGAGAACTTTTCTCTTATATACAGGAGTCTTTGTGTTATCTGAGGTTTTGGATGTGGAACGATATCAGCATTTTTTGTTACTAAGCTTGGGTATACGTCTACTCCTTTGCGAAAAAACCTGCATAGAAAATAAAAACTGTGCGAAAACGCTCCTGAATGAATTTGTGAAAAAAGTTCCTACGTTGTATGATAAATCCTTTTTCAGCTACAACTTCCATTGCCTTACTCATTTGTACAATGATGCGTTGAATTATGGTTGCTTAGAAACTGTAAATGCATTCAAGTTTGAAAATTTCTTGTCAAAACTTAAAAGGTCTTGTAAAAAAAAAGATCATGTTGCCGCACAAATTTACAATAGATTGGTTGAGGAAAGTTTATGTTCCGGGGAATATTTGCTATTAAAAAATCGAGGAGAAAACCCAAAAGAAAATGGACCGTTAAAGTCAGTTTATGCAAAACACTTTTATTTAAGCATCAAGGCCCCGGATAACTATTACGGCGTACGAGACAAAATATTTAAAGTAATAGGATTATCAAAAAGTAATAGTTCCTTTGTAATTACTGCCAGGGAAGTTTTAAACCTAACCGACTTTTTTAGTATACCCATTAAATCATCCAACTTCAACATTAAACATTGCACTTCATTGCAATTTTCTGATAATCAAATTCAGCATTCAGTAGAAGAAATATGCCAAAAGCTGGTTTTCTTCAGAAATTTTGAATTCGACAAATTTTTATTTATACCCCTAATTCATATGTAGATGGATTTCAACAGCACCTTCCTCAATTCGACAATGTCAGAAGTGAATCAGACGGTAACCAAAAAAGGTGAGTTTTAATTTAATATACATTAAGCTTTATATTTAATTATACCTTTTTTTATACTTTGTTTTTCAGATTTTGAAGAACTAAAAAACAAAATAAATGAATTTAACGAAAATATCGTGAAAGGTAAAACTTATGTAATGTTTTAAAAAAAAATTGTATATACGTATTTTGTTTATTCATATTTAACAGTCATCCGCAGGTATATACAAATATATGAAGACTTGAATGGATGAAGGTGTTATATAAATTTTGATACAATATTAAGGATTCTGCTGACCTTAAGTCGACGTTGCAGAAAAACGATTAGTTTATGACTATGAAACCTCAATATTCAAACTTTCATTCATACATGTATTCATATATATATAGAAGTAAGAGTAAAAAAACCATCGATTTAAAATTTTACTGTTTCCATGTAAAACTATGCCAATTTTTTTCAAATGGGATTTTGACATGTATTTTTTTCTTTTAAGAACAACAAACAACACAAAAGTTACTTAAACGAGTTCTTGAAGAGGTCAAGGCTACAGGAAATTCAAAAAATCACACTCGCAAGCCAATAATTCCAAAAGTGCCGTTTACTAACGAAACCGATTTTAAAGAGTTTGAAGCGAAAATACAGAAATCAGAAAATAAATATAATGACTTGGTACGTTCGGAAAAAAGTTCAAAGAGTAGTTTGAATGATATCCTTGCTTTCAACTACTTTTTAGGTCGCAGAATTTATGAACGTAGTTTGTGGGAATCCATCAAAGTTTTTAAAGGAAGCTTGGCGTAGAATAATTGCTGATGAAGTTGCTCAAAAATGTTGCTGGCAGGGAACAACCATTAAAATGCCTATTCGTGCTTTATCAGTGACAACAGCATTAAAACGTGAGTATGCTCTAAATTTACTAAATATTTCTATATATACTTATTTTTTATTATATTTTAGAATCCTACAATCAAAAGTTCGGTGCTATTGCTACTGACGTCGAGTTTGAAAAGACAATAATATCTTTTTTCCAGCATGCAGCAAATCGCCTCCAAAAAAAGCAAACCTACAAAACACTGAAAGAAAATAGCAAATGTGCTTTGGAAACGCGCCCAATTACAGATAATATGTTGTAATATATACAGATACTTTCATAACAATAGCATTGTCTGTAATGGAGTGGAATGGTGTGGATTTATACTCAGTAAATTCAATACAATAGAAAAGATTTTGATTTTCTTAGAACAACTACAATCACAGCAATCATTTTGGTTTTTATTTTTTCATTTCGAAAAAGTATCTAGTTTGGAACTCTTTCTAAAAAGTTAAATGAAGTAATTACAAAGGATCTCAGAGTTTTAGGTACTTCAAAATATGAACCTCGATTAGTTTGTAGTGTATACGGCCGTATTATGTACGGTGAAGTGAATAGTGAATGGATTTTCGAATGCTTACAAATGGATAATTTCTTTCGTTTATTCGTTTCGTTTATTTTTATTGCAAAAATATGTACAACTGATATTCGCACAACTGCATGTAATAACTAAGTATAAAACAAATAAAGAAATGAATTAAAGCTATAAAAAGAGAAGAAAAAAATTGGCTTTGATTCCAATTAGAGAATTGCCTTTGAGGTGAAGTTGAGAATTAATGCATTCTCAACTTGAGAATCAGCGAAATTCCCATATTAAAAAAAGTTTCTTTGAAGTTGAGAACACTATAATCCCGCTATTGAGGTGCTGTTGAGAATTAACGTTGGAGATTTGAGAAAGGGATTTGATCTCAAATGCATCTCAAGTTGATATCAAACAAAATTGTTTGTTGGGGTCGCTCAATGCGAGCGCCATACATATATGTAAATATGTTTGCCAATGATCACGCCAGCGCGCTAGTGATGCTACGGTTTTGGCGACGGGTACCAAAAAACCCGACATGCCGAAAAATCGGGACCGCTTACTGCGGGCGAAGGGGGGACGAAATCTACGTTCGTCCCACTCCTAGGCGACCGTGCCGAGGCCAAAAAAAATTAAAAAAGTCGAAAAAATAAAAAGTTTTTTTTCACCGCGGGGAAAATTTTTTTTTTGGTTGTTGAATTTTTTTTTGATTTTGGGTTTGTTTTTCAGAGGGGCAGGACTGTTTTGCCCACAAAACAACCATAATAAACCCAAAAACCGCCCTCCACTCACACTCTCTACCCGGATCGGTACCGAATGTCAGTACCGGCCAAAGCGGAAATGTCGCTGTATGCGCAGCCCTAATGGGCACCAATGAACCATAGCAGAATAAATACATATATGTACACAAAAAATAGCAAAACGCACTACAGGGTGACTCTCGACTTACAATAAAATTCTCTTTGGAGGCGTTCCGGTGGGACGGTGCCGTACGGCAATCGTTTACAAAATGATGTCTGCCAATCCTTTAGTTGCCTTAGCCGCAGAAAATAAAATATATGCATATGAACCCACAATTATCCTCGCGCTCGCCACCCTACGCGTACGGGCGCCCATATCAATATTTAACCGAATTCCTTCGTTTTTGTTCTTTCTTCTCTCTTTCTCGGTATCTGCAGCATGACTCGCTACGCCTCCCTCCGCAAACGGGCCGAACGCCTAGCCGCCCGTTACCCCAAGCCATGCCCGTCGTGCGGCGAAAGCCATCCAGTTCTTCGTCGCCGCGCCATACCACATGGTATTAGGGGGGGACGTCTATGCAGACGTCCTAACCACTCGCACCCTTCCGTCGTCATTCGGGTCGCTGCTCGCCCAGAGCACCATATTTGGGTGGGTGCTTTCCGGCGCGACTAATATGTAGTTTAGTTTAGATTTAAAGAAAAAAAAAAAAAATATAATAATAAAAAAAAAATAATAATAATAAAATTAAATTTTGCGTTATGAATGGAAACTATTTATCATGGCAAGAAATATGCAACATATCCTTATTTTCCAAGTTTCTTCCTCTCTTAGCTCTAGGCACAACAACTGAAGGCGGCAGGGCACAGGCGCAGGCGGGACTAACCAGTCTAGCTTTAAGGCCGTAGGTTAAGAGAGGCATGGGAGGAAATCCTGGGGGGGATCAAGATGTTGCGTATCGCAAGGGTGCCGGCATGTTTAGGCCCGATGCCTAAATTCCAAAAAAATGGGCCACCCTAATGTCACTTTTCCGCATCCTTCCAACCACACATACCAATCCACCCACATGTATGTGCATGCCTGCATATTCATGTTTTGTCAGCAACATATACATGCATGTGGGTGTGCATGTGTAGGTTTACCTCCCCTTAAAACCGGAGGCTAAAATTTCGCGTTCAACGGTTGTCCTCGACTGGACAACCTTCTACTTTGCCAGCGATCGTCAGCGTAACCACACGTCCGGACCACCCCAGGAATTTCATCGTCAGCCAATATTAGAAAGGTAATATTTCCACTGTACAACTAGAATATTTTTAGCTCAATAAACGGCCACATTTATAACGAGAATTCTCGTTCTTCTTATTTTCTTTTAAAATCCGAATTCGACCGCGGTGCTTTCGAGCCACGGCCGCTCCAGCTAAGCACCACAGCCGAATCTCTTCACATGCTGTTTATTTCCCTTGGAGCTTTGTATATTAGTATTTGTATCGGCGCGCCTTTATTCATTTCTAACTCATTGTATTTCCTCTTGAATACATTTATATCAATATTTTTATATATAATCCTTTTCACAAAGGGCTAGCTCCTTTATATGTGAATTCCTTAGCAAACTATGTAGTTTCTCCAACATTGAATCTAGATCCAAAGGGTCATCGCTACAAGTTACGTGCACTTCATCATTAATTAATGCAATTGTAGTACCACTTTCTTTTTCAATATTAAATTTCAATTTCTTCATATTCTTTACGTCATTAAAGGATGTGTATTCCCACATGTGAAGTTGCGCAGGCTTCTTATGAGATGTGCGTTCCTTAATGCGTCTACCGGTTTCCTTATTATCGTTTTCTTTTAAATTCTCTTCTTTCATTTCTTTTAAATTCGCGGCCTTGCTCCTTGTTACTACGTTAATTTTCTTATCTTCTTTTTCCATTTTACTAGTGGGAATCATTGATTTAAGTACGTTACTATCTAACTTAATTCGTGATAGTGCGTCAGCATTTGTGTTAATTTTACCTTTTTTGTATACAATTTCGAAATCATATTCTGATAGATCTATTCTAATTCTCGTCATTTTCAATGACGGATTTCTGTGTGAGAATAGTGATACTAGGGGCCTATGGTCAGTTACAACAATAAATTTTCTACCATACAGGTATGTTCTAAAATAGTTTATTCCCCAATGAATTGCCAACAGTTCTTTTTCGATAATTTTCTTGTTGATATCATGTTTTTGTAGGGATTTGCTTGCATAGGAAATTGGTAAATCGTGCCCAATTTCTCCTTGTGATAGTATGGCTCCTAATGCAAAATCAGAAGCATATGTTGTTAGTATAAACGGTTTGTCAAAGTCTGGATACTGTAAAATGGGCGGGTTAATTAGTTTGTCTTTTAAGTTGTTGAATGCTGTAATAAGCTTTCCAACTTATGCATTGTATCTATAACTTTTTGATACCATTCTAAATTTCGTCTTTGTTTGCGTAATTGCTGTTTTCTCTCCAAGCTATTTCGTGCATCACTAGCAGCATCTTTTGCAAGTGAACGGACATTTTCAGCTTCCTTACGAAACACTGGATTTTACAAAGTCTGCATAATCAGCATTTATGAGATCAATCATTGAAGCACACAAGCCCTTTAACACTGGAGTGCACGCGTGGCCTACTATAGTAGACCATTGGTATATTTTTGTTGATAACTTAACAATTCTGTATGTTAGAGCGGAGTAGTTCCAGGAAAGCCCTATGCATTAAATTTGTCGTCAAGTCACTACCGTGAGAGCTTTCTGCTCGTACACATATTTCTGAAGATTAGCGAAAAAGTCTCCGGACCACCATAGCAGCAAGAAATCAATCATCAAAAAAGTGGTGCAAAACGTGCAACAAATGGATTTGTCCTAATCAACCAGCTGTGATGTGTAATAAATGTCACAAAAATAGGTTTCTGATAAACTTTAATAATGTAAGAAAAAATTTGAATCATTGGTCTCAAAAGTACAAGTTTTGTTATTTTTTACTATTATAGAACAAAATTGGCTTCAATTTTAAAATGTTGTTTTCTATGGATAAATTAAAGCTTAAATTATTCTTTTAAATAAATATAAATACGCTTTCAATCATTAGTTTCCGTAATATGTAATGACACAAATTTTTATTGCTATTTTAAAATGGTCTACCATAGTAGGCCACGCGTGCGTTAGTGTAAAAAAAAAGGCGCGTGTACTCTAGTGTTAAATATAATCCCAAATCATCGCGCCATTGTTCAAGGATTGGGGCGTTACGATTTTTGTGTAAGAATTCGTCATTTGAGAAGTTCTCCTTCGTAACATAATTTTTATCAAAACATAACGACGTGGAACTTTTGCTTGTTCGCAGTTTTGCAAATCCATCTGAATTTGCTGATGTTATCATTTTATGTTCCTTCATTGCATCTCACTAAGCTTTGATTAATAACTAATGTATACAATTACTTTTTTTTTTCATCTCCTGGCAGGATCGCCATGTGGTGGACCCAAGGGGTCAATGGTTTTAATTTTAAAAAGTATCTCTCTTATTGTAAAGGCCGGAGAGATTCGGCCGATCAAATAGGCAATCGCGGAGACAGCCGGAATAAATGAGAGAGACAATCTGTTGAGCGTGTGGTTAACTTCAAATCATCTCTGATTCTTTATTAACAAATCTTATTCTATTTATACAGAAATTTGTCACAGAAAGTTATTTGCTAGACTCCTCCTCTTTCTCGGCTTCTATGTAGCTGAATTCAACTTCAGCTTGGCAATTACTTGCACTAGCCAATAGAAGCGCTTAGCGTCAGACCAAGCAGAGCTCCAGAATAAATGCTGGCTCAGCTTTGGTCAAAGGTGTCAAATGCATTTTTCAAATGCGGCTATACAAACAGACATGCATGTAAGTCGTGGCTGTTGCACGCTATGTACATATGTTTGTATGAGTACACTACAAAGGTTTCATTTATACTTCGATATATTTCGATAAACTGAGTTATCGGTCAAAATCCTTAAAATTTGCTTACAATAGGGGTATCAAATGAATGGGGAGGTCGAAAAATTTCATTTATCTTCGATATATTTCGATTCACTTATCGATAACTGAGTTATCGGTAAAAATATGACGACCAAAAGCCTTGAACTTTGCCTACAACATGGGCATCAAACGAAAGGGGAGGTCGAAAGATTTCTTTTAAACTTTGATATATTTCGATAAAATTAACGATAACTGAGTTATCGGTCAAAATGTGATGGCCAAAAGCCTTAAAATTTGCTTACAATATTGGTATCAAATGAAAAGGGAGGTCGAAAAATTTCATTTATACTTCGATATATTTCGATTCACTTATCGATAACTGAGTTATAGGTCAAAATGAGATGACCAAAAGCCTCAAACTTTGCCTACAACATGGGCTTCAAACGAAAGGGGAGGTTCAGAGGTTTCATTTATACTTCGATATATTTCGATAAACTTATCGATAACTGAGTTATCGGTCAAAATGTGATGACCAAAAGCCTTAAACTTGGCATACAACATGGGCATCAAACGAAAGGGGAGGTCCAGAGGTTTCATTTATACTTCGATATATTTCGATAAACTTATCGATAACTGAGTTATCGGTCAAAATGTGATGACCAAAAGCCTTAAACTTGGCATACAGCATGGGCATCAAACGAAAGGGGAGGTCCGATGGTTTCATTTATACTTCGATATATTTCGAAAAACTTATCGATAACTGAGTTATCGGTCAAAATGTGATGACCCAAACCCTTAAAATATGCCTACTATATGGGTATCAAACGAAAGGGGAGGTCGAAAGGTTTCATTTATACTTCGATATATTTCGATAAACTTAGCGATGACCTCGTTATCGGTGAAAATGTGATGACCAAAAACCTTAAACTTTGCCTACAACATGGGCAACAAACGAAAGAGGAGGTCGAAAGGTTTCATTTATACTTCGATATATTTCGATAAACTTATCGATTACTGAGTTATCAGTCAAAATGTGATGACCCAAAACCTTAAAATATGCCTAATATATGGGCTTCAAACGAAAGCGGAGGTCCAAAGGTTTCATTGATACTTCGATATATTTCGATAAACTTATCGATAACTGAGTTATCGGTCAAAATGTGATGACCAAAAGAATTGAACTTTGCCTACAACATGGGCATCAAACGAAAGGGGAGGTCGAAAGATTTCTTTTATTCTTTGATATATTTCGATAAAATTAACGATAACTGAGTTATCGGCCAAAATGTGATGGCCAAAAGCCTTAAAATTTGCTTACAATAGGGGTATCAAATGAAAGGGGAGGTCGAAAAATTTCATTTATACTTCGATATATTTCGATTCACTTATCGATAACTGAGTTATCGGTCAAAATGTGATAACCAAAAGCCTTAAAATTTGCTTACAATAGGGGTATCAAATGAAAGGGAAGGTCGAAAATTTTCATTTATACTTCGATATATTTCGATTCACTTATCAATAACTGAGTTATCGGTCAAAATGTGATGACCAAAACCTTGAACTTTGCCTACAATATGGGCATCAAACGGTAGTGGAGATCGAAAGGTTTCATTTATACTTCGATATATTTCGATAAACTTATCGATGACCTAGTTATCGATCAAAATGTGATGACCAAAAACCTTAAACTTTGCCTACAACATGGGCAGCAAACGAAAGAGGAGGTCGAAAGGTTTCATTTATACTTCGATATATTTCGATATACTTATCCATAACTAAGTTATCGGTCAAAATGTGATGACCGAAAGCCTTAAACTTTAGCTACACCATGGGCATCAAACGAAAGTGGAGGTCGAAAGGTTTCATTTATACTTCGATATATTTCGATAAACTTATCGATAACTAAGTTATCGGTCTAAATATGAACAAGAAAAGCCTCAAACTTTGCCTACAATAGGGGTATTAAATGAAAGGGGAGGTCGAAAAATTTCATTTATACTTCGATATATTTCGATTCACTTATCGATAACTGAGTTATCGGTCAAAATGTGATGACCAAAAACCTTGAACTTTGCCTACAACATGGGCATCAAACGAAAGTGGAGATCGAAAGAGGAGGTCGAAAGGTTTCATTTATACTTCGATATATTTCGATTCACTTATCAATAACTGAGTTATCGGTCAAAATGTGATGACCAAAACCTTGAACTTTGACTACAATATGGGCATCAAACGAAAGTGGAGGTCGAAAGGTTTCATTTATACTTCGATATATTTCGATAAACTTATCGATAACTAAGTTATCGGTCTAAATATGAACAAGAAACCCTCAAACTTTGCCTACAATAGGGGTATCAAATGAAAGGGGAGGTCGAAGATTTTCATTTATACTTCGATATATTTCGATTCACTTATCGATAACTGAGTTATCGGTCAAAATGTGATGACCAAAAACCTTAAACTTTGCCTACAGCATGGGCAGCAAACGAAAGAGGAGGTCGAAAGGTTTCATTTATACTTCGATATATTTCGATATACTTATCCATAACTGAGTTATCGGGCAAAATGTGATGACCGAAAGCCTTAAACTTTGGCTACACCATGGGCATCAAACGAAAGAGAAGGTCGAAAGGTTTCATTTATACTTCGATATATTTCGATTCACTTATCAATAACTGAGTTATCGGTCAAAATGCGATGACCGAAAGCCTTAAACTTTGGCTACACCATGGGCATCAAACGAAAGAGGAGATCGAAAGGTTTCATTTATACTTCGATATATTTCGATATACTTATCCATAACTGAGTTATCGGTCAAAATGTGATAACCAAAAGCCTTAAAATTTGCTTACAACATGGGCATCAAACGAAAGGGGAGGTCGAAAGATTTCTTTTATACTTTGATATATTTCGATTCACTTATCGATAACTGAGTTATCGGTCAAAATGTGATGACCAAAAGCCTTGAACTTTGCCTACAACATGGGCATCAAACGAAAGGGGAGGTCGAAAGATTTCTTTTATACTTTGATATATTTCGATAAAATTAACGATAACTGAGTTATCGGTCAAAATGTGATGTCCAAAAGCCTCAAACTTTGCCTACAACATGGGCTTCAAACGAAAGCGGAGGTCCAAAGGTTTCATTTATACTTAGATATATTTCGATTCACTTATCAATAACTGAGTTATCGGTCAAAATGTGATGACCGAAAGCCTTAAACTTTGGCTACACCATGGGCATCAAACGAAAGAGGAGGTCGAAAGGTTTCATTTATACTTCGAAATATTTCGATAAACTTATCGATGACCTATTTATCGGTCAAAATGTGATGACCAAAAACCTTAAACTTTGCCTACAACATGGGCAGCAAACGAAAGAGGAGGTCGAAAGGTTTCATTTATACTTCGATATATTTCGATATACTTATCCATAACTGAGTTATCGGTCAAAATGTGATGACCGAAAGCCTTAAACTTTGGCTACACCATGGGCATCAAACGAAAGTGGAGGTCGAAAGGTTTCATTTATACTTCGATATATTTCGATTCACTTATCGATAACTGAGTTATCGGTCAAAATGTGATAACCAAAAGCCTTAAAATTTGCTTACAATAGGGGTATCAAATGAAAGGGGAGGTCGAAAATTTTCATTTATACTTCGATATATTTCGATTCACTTATCAATAACTGAGTTATCGGTCTAAATATGAACAAGAAAAGCCTCAAACTTTGCCTACAATAGGGGTATTAAATGAAAGGGAGGTCGAAAGGTTTCATTTATACTTCGATATATTTCGATAAACTTATCGATGACCTAGTTATCGGTCAAAATGTGATGACCAAAAACCTTAAACTTTGCCTACAACATGGGCAGCAAACGAAAGAGGAGGTCGAAAGGTTTCATTTATACTTCGATATATTTCGATATACTTATCCATAACTGAGTTATCGGTCAAAATGTGATGACCGAAAGCCTTAAACTTTGGCTACACCATGGGCATCAAACGCAAGGGGAGGTCCAAAGGTTTCATTTATACTTTGATATATTTCGATAAACTTATCGATGACTTAGTTATCGGTCAAAATGAGATGACCAAAAGCCTCAAACTTTGCCTACAACATGGGCTTCAAACGAAAGGGGAGGTAAAAAGGTTTCATTTATACTTCGATATATTTCGATAAACTTATCGATAACTGAGCTATCGGTCAAAATGTGATGACCAAAAGCCTCAAACTTTGCCTACAACATGGGCTTCAAACGAAAGGGAAGGGCCAAAGGTTTCATTTATACTTCTTTCGATAAACTTATCGATAACTGAGTTATCGGTCAAAATGTGATGACCAAAAGCCTCAAATTTTGCCTACAACATGGGCTTCAAACGAGAGCGGAGGTCGAAAGGTTTCATTTATACTTTGATATATTTCGATATACTTATCCATAACTGAGTTATCGGTCAAATTGTGATGACCGAAAGCCTTAAACTTTGGCTACACCATGGGCATCAAACGAAAGTGGAGGTCGAAAGGTTTCATTTATACTTCGAAATATTTCGATAAACTTATCGATGACCTAGTTATCGGTCTAAATATGAACACCAAAAGCCTCAAACTTTGCCTTCAACATGGGCTTCAAACGCAAGGGGAGGTCCAAAGATTTCATTTATACTTTGATATATTTCGATAAACTTATCGATAATTGAGTTATCGGTCAAAATGAGATGACCAAAAGCCTCAAACTTTGCCTACAATATGGGCTTCAAACGAAAGCGGAGGTCCAAAGGTTTCATTTATACTTTGATATATTTCGATATACTTATCCATAACTGAGTTATCGGTCAAATTGTGATGACCGAAAGCCTTAAACTTTGGCTACACCATGGGCATCAAACGAAAGTGGAGGTCGAAAGGTTTCATTTATACTTCGAAATATTTCGATAAACTTATCGATGACCTAGTTATCGGTCTAAATATGAACACCAAAAGCCTCAAACTTTGCCTTCAACATGGGCTTCAAACGCAAGGGGAGGTCCAAAGGTTTCATTTATACTTTGATATATTTCGATAAACTTATCGATAATTGAGTTATCGGTCAAAATGAGATGACCAAAAGCCTCAAACTTTGCCTACAATATGGGCTTCAAACGAAAGCGGAGGTCCAAAGGTTTCATTTATACTTCGATATATTTCGATATACTTATCGATAACTGAGTTATCGGTCAAAATGTGATAACCAAAAGCCTTAAAATTTGCTTACAATAGGGGTATCAAATGAAAGGGGAGGTCGAAAATTTTCATTTATACTTCGATATATTTCGATTCACTTATCAATAACTGAGTTATCGGTCTAAATATGAACAAGAAAAGCCTCAAACTTTGCCTACAATAGGGGTATTAAATGAAAGGGAGGTCGAAAGGTTTCATTTATACTTCGATATATTTCGATAAACTTATCGATGACCTAGTTATCGGTCAAAATGTGATGACCAAAAACCTTAAACTTTGCCTACAACATGGGCAGCAAACGAAAGAGGAGGTCGAAAGGTTTCATTTATACTTCGATATATTTCGATAAACTTATCGATAACTGAGTTATCGGTCAAAATGAGATGACCAAAAGCCTCAAACTTTGCCTACAACATGGGCTTCAAACGAAAGGGGAGGTCCAAAGGTTTCATTTATACTTCGATATATTTCGATAAACTTATCGATAACTGAGCTATCGGTCAAAATGTGATGACCAAAAGCCTCAAACTTTGCCTACAACATGGGCTTCAAACGAAAGGGAAGGGCCAAAGGTTTCATTTATACTTCTTTCGATAAACTTATCGATAACTGAGTTATCGGTCAAAATGTGATGACCAAAAGCCTCAAATTTTGCCTACAACATGGGCTTCAAACGAAAGCGGAGGTCCAAAGGTTTCATTTATACTTCGATATATTTCGATAAACTTATCGATAACTGAGTTATCGGTCAAAATGAGATGACCAAAAGCCTCAAACTTTGCCTACAACATGGGCTTCAAACGAAAGGGGAGGTCCAAAGGTTGCATTTATACTTCGATATATTTCGATAAACTTATCGATAACTGAGCTATCGGTCAAAATGTGATGACCAAAAGCCTCAAACTTTGCCTACAACATGGGCTTCAAACGAAAGGGAAGGGCCAAAGGTTTCATTTATACTTCTTTCGATAAACTTATCGATAACTGAGTTATCGGTCAAAATGTGATGACCAAAAGCCTCAAATTTTGCCTACAACATGGGCTTCAAACGAAAGCGGAGGTCCAAAGGTTTCATTTATACTTCGATATATTTCGATAAACTTATCGATAACTGAGTTATCGGTCAAAATGAGATGACCAAAAGCCTCAAACTTTGCCTACAACATGGGCTTCAAACGAAAGTGGAGATCGAAAGGTTTCATTTATACTTCGATATATTTCGATTCACTTATCGATAACTGAGTTATCGGTCAAAATGTGATGACCAAAAGCCTTGAACTTTGCCTACAATATGGGCTTCAAACGAAAGCGGAGGTCCAAAGGTTTCATTTATACTTCGATATATTTCGATATACTTATCCATAACTGAGTTATCGGTCAAAATGTGATGACCGAAAGCCTTAAACTTTGGCTACACCATGGGCATCAAACGAAAGGGGAGGTCGAAAGATGTATTTCATACTTTGATATATTTCGATAAAATTAACGATAACTGAGTTATCGGTCAAAATGTGAGGGCCAAAAGCCTCAAACTTTGCCTACAACATGGGCTTCAAACGAAAGCGGAGGTCCAAAGGTTTCATTTATACTTCGATATATTTCGATTCACTTATCAATAACTGAGTTATCGGTCAAAATGTGATGACCGAAAGCCTTAAACTTTGGCTACACCATGGGCATCAAACGAAAGAGGAGGTCGAAAGGTTTCATTTATACTTCGATATATTTCGATTCACTTATCAATAACTGAGTTATCGGTCAAAATGTGATGACCGAAAGCCTTAAACTTTGGCTATACCATGGGCATCAAACGAAAGAGGAGGTCGAAAGGTTTCATTTATACTTCGAAATATTTCGATAAACTTATCGATGACCTAGTTATCGGTCAAAATGTGATGACCAAAAACCTTAAACTTTGCCTACAACATGGACAGCAAACGAAAGAGGAGGTCGAAAGGTTTCATTTATACTTCGATATATTTCGATATACTTATCCATACCTGAGTTATCGGTCAAAATGTGATGACCAAAACCTTGAACTTTGCCTACAATATGGGCATCAAACGAAAGTGGAGATCGAAAGGTTTCATTTATACTTCGATATATTTCGATAAACTTATCGATGACCTAGTTATCGGTCAAAATGTGATGACCAAAAACCTTAAACTTTGCCTACAACATGGGCAGCAAACGAAAGAGGAGGTCGAAAGGTTTCATTTATACTTCGATATATTTCGATATACTTATCCATAACTGAGTTATCGGTCAAAATGTGATGACCGAAAGCCTTAAACTTTGGCTACACCATGGGCATCAAACGAAAGTGGAGGTCGAAAGGTTTCATTTATACTTCGATATATTTCGATAAACTTATCGATAACTAAGTTATCGGTCTAAATATGAACAAGAAAAGCCTCAAACTTTGCCTACAATAGGGGTATTAAATGAAAGGGGAGGTCGAAAAATTTCATTTATACTTCGATATATTTCGTTTCACTTATCGATAACTGAGTTATCGGTCAAAATGTGATGACCAAAAGCCTTGAACTTTGCCTACAACATGGGCATCAAACGAAAGTGGAGATCGAAAGGTTTCATTTATACTTCGATATATTTCGATAAACTTATCGATGACCTAGTTATCGGTCAAAATGTGATGACCAAAAACCTTAAACTTTGCCTACAACATGGGCAGCAAACGAAAGAGGAGGTCGAAAGGTTTCATTTATACTTCCATATATTTCGATAAACTTATCGATAACTGAGTTATCGGTCAAACTGTAATGACCAAAAGCCTCAAACTTTGCCTACAACATGGGCTTCAAACGAAAGCGGAGGTCCAAAGTTTTCATTTATACTTCGATATATTTCGATAAACTTATCGATAACTAAGTTATCGGTCTAAATATGAACAAGAAAAGCCTCAAACTTTGCCTACAATAGGGGTATCAAATGAAAGGCGATGTCGAAAATTTTCATTTATACTTCGATATATTTCGATTCACTTATCGATAACTGAGCTACACCATGGGCATCAAACGAAAGAGGAGGTCGAAAGGTTTCATTTATACTTCGATATATTTCGATATACTTATCCATAACTGAGTTATCGGTCAAAATGTGATGACCGAAAGCCTTAAACTTTGGCTACACCATGGGCATCAAACGAAAGAGGAGGTCGAAAGGTTTCATTTATACTTCGATATATTTCGATTCACTTATCAATAACTGAGTTATCGGTCAAAATGTGATGACCGAAAGCCTTAAACTTTGGCTACACTATGGGCATCAAACGAAAGAGGAGGTCGAAAGGTTTCATTTATACTTCGATATATTTCGATAAACTTATCGATGACCTAGTTATCGGTCAAAATGTGATGACCAAAAACCTTAAACTTTGCCTACAACATGGTCAGCAAACGAAAGAGGAGGTCGAAAGGTTTCATTTATACTTCGATATATTTCGATATACTTATCCATAACTGAGTTATCGGTCAAAATGTGATGACCGAAAGCCTTAAACTTTGGCTACACCATGGGCATCAAACGCAAGGGGAGGTCCAAAGGTTTCATTTATACTTTGATATATTTCGATAAACTTATCGATAACTGAGTTATCGGTCAAAATGAGATGACCAAAAGCCTCAAACTTTGCCTACAACATGGGCTTCAAACGAAAGGGGAGGTCCAAAGGTTTCATTTATACTTCGATATATTTCGATAAACTTATCGATAACTGAGCTATCGGTCAAAATGTGATGACCAAAAGCCTCAAACTTTGCCTACAACATGGGCTTCAAACGAAAGGGAAGGGCCAAAGGTTTCATTTATACTTCTTTCGATAAACTTATCGATAACTGAGTTATCGGTCAAAATGTGATGACCAAAAGCCTCAAATTTTGCCTACAACATGGGCTTCAAACGAAAGCGGAGGTCCAAAGGTTTCATTTATACTTCGATATATTTCGATAAACTTATCGATTACTGAGTTATCAGTCAAAATGTGATGACCCAAAACCTTAAAATATGCCTACTATATGGGTATCAAACGAAAGGGGAGGTCGAAAGGTTTCATTTATACTTCGATATATTTCGATAAACTTATCGATAACCTAGTTATCGGTCTAAATATGAACACCAAAAGCCTCAAACTTTGCCTTCAACATGGGCTTCAAACGGAAGGGGAGGTCCAAAGGTTTCATTTATACTTTGATATATTGTAATAAACTTATCGATAACTGAGTTATCGGTCAAAATGAGATGACCAAAAGCCTCAAACTTTGCCTACAATATGGGCTTCAAACGAAAGCGGAGGTCCAAAGGTTTCATTTATACTTCGATATATTTCGATATACTTATCCATAACTGAGTTATCGGTCAAAATGTGATGACCGAAAGCCTTAAACTTTGGCTACACCATGGGCATCAAACGAAAGGGGAGGTCGAAAGATTTCTTTTATACTTTGATATATTTCGATAAAATTAACGATAACTGAGTTATCGGTCAAAATGTGATGGCCAAAAGCCTCAAACTTTGCCTACAACATGGGCTTCAAACGAAAGCGGAGGTCCAAAGGTTTCATTTATACTTCGATATATTTCGATTCACTTATCAATAACTGAGTTATCGGTCAAAATGTGATGACCGAAAGCCTTAAACTTTGGCTACACCATGGGCATCAAACGAAAGAGGAGGTCGAAAGGTTTCATTTATACTTCGATATATTTCGATTCACTTATCAATAACTGAGTTATCGGTCAAAATGTGATGACCGAAAGCCTTAAACTTTGGCTACACCATGGGCATCAAACGAAAGAGGAGGTCGAAAGGTTTCATTTATACTTCGAAATATTTCGATAAACTTATCGATGACCTAGTTATCGGTCAAAATGTGATGACCAAAAACCTTAAACTTTGCCTACAACATGGACAGCAAACGAAAGAGGAGGTCGAAAGGTTTCATTTATACTTCGATATATTTCGATATACTTATCCATAACTGAGTTATCGGTCAAAATGTGATGACCGAAAGCCTTAAACTTTGGCTACACCATGGGCATCAAACGAAAGTGGAGGTCGAAAGGTTTCATTTATACTTCGATATATTTCGATAAACTTATCGATAACTAAGTTATCGGTCTAAGTATGAACAAGAAAAGCCTCAAACTTTGCCTACAATACTATTTCCTACTTCGATATAGTTCGATTCACTTATCGATAACTGAGTTATCGGTCAAAATGTGATGACCAAAAGCCTTGAACTTTGCCTACAACATGGGCATCAAACGAAAGGGGAGGTCGAAAGATTTCTTTTATACTTTGATATATTTCGATAAACTTATCGATAACTGAGTTATCGGTCAAAACGAGATGACCAAAAGCCTCAAACTTTGCCTACAACATGGGCTTCAAACGAAAGGGGAGGTCCAAAGGTTTCATTTATACTTCGATATATTTCGATAAACTTATCGATAACTGAGCTATCGGTCAAAATGTGATGACCAAAAGCCTCAAACTTTGCCTACAACATGGGCTTCAAACGAAAGGGAAGGGCCAAAGGTTTCATTTATACTTCTTTCGATAAACTTATCGATAACTGAGTTATCGGTCAAAATGTGATGACCAAAAGCCTCAAATTTTGCCTACAACATGGGCTTCAAACGAAAGCGGAGGTCCAAAGGTTTCATTTATACTTCGATATATTTCGATAAACTTATCGATAACCTAGTTATCGGTCTAAATATGAACACCAAAAGCCTCAAACTTTGCCTTCAACATGGGCTTCAAACGCAAGGGGAGGTCCAAAGGTTTCATTTATACTTTGATATATTTCGATAAACTTATCGATAACTGAGTTATCGGTCAAAATGAGATGACCAAAAGCCTCAAACTTTGCCTACAATATGGGCTTCAAACGAAAGCGGAGGTCCAAAGGTTTCATTTATACTTCGATATATTTCGATATACTTATCCATAACTGAGTTATCGGTCAAAATGTGATGAACGAAAGCCTTAAACTTTGGCTACACCATATTTCGATATACTTATCCATAACTGAGTTATCGGTCAAAATGTGATGAACGAAAGCCTTAAACTTTGGCTACACCATGGGCATCAAACGAAAGTGGAGGTCGAAAGGTTTCATTTATACTTCGAAATATTTCGATAAACTTATCGATCACCTAGTTATCGGTCTAAATATGAACACCAAAAGCCTCAAACTTTGCCTTCAACATGGGCTTCAAACGCAAGGGGAGGTCCAAAGGTTTCATTTATACTTTGATATATTTCGATAAACTTATCGATAACTGAGTTATCGGTCAAAATGAGATGACCAAAAGCCTCAAACTTTGCCTACAATATGGGCTTCAAACGAAAGCGGAGGTCCAAAGGTTTCATTTATACTTCGATATATTTCGATATACCTATCCATAACTGAGTTATCGGTCAAAATGTGATGACCGAAAGCCTTAAACTTTGGCTACACCATATTTCGATATACTTATCCATAACTGAGTTATCGGTCAAAATGTGATGAACGAAAGCCTTAAACTTTGGCTACACCATGGGCATCAAACGAAAGGGGAGGTCCAAAGGTTTCATTTATACTTCGATATATTTCGATAAACTTATCGATAACTGAGCTATCGGTCAAAATGTGATGACCAAAAGCCTCAAACTTTGCCTACAACATGGGCTTCAAACGAAAGGGAAGGGCCAAAGGTTTCATTTATACTTCTTTCGATAAACTTATCGATAACTGAGTTATCGGTCAAAATGTGATGACCAAAAGCCTCAAATTTTGCCTACAACATGGGCTTCAAACGAAAGCGGAGGTCCAAAGGTTTCATTTATACTTCGATATATTTCGATAAACTTATCGATTACTGAGTTATCAGTCAAAATGTGATGACCCAAAACCTTAAAATATGCCTACTATATGGGTATCAAACGAAAGGGGAGGTCGAAAGGTTTCATTTATACTTCGATATATTTCGATAAACTTATCGATAACCTAGTTATCGGTCTAAATATGAACACCAAAAGCCTCAAACTTTGCCTTCAACATGGGCTTCAAACGCAAGGGGAGGTCCAAAGGTTTCATTTATACTTTGATATATTTCGATAAACTTATCGATAACTGAGTTATCGGTCAAAATGAGATGACCAAAAGCCTCAAACTTTGCCTACAATATGGGCTTCAAACGAAAGCGGAGGTCCAAAGGTTTCATTTATACTTCGATATATTTCGATATACTTATCCATAACTGAGTTATCGGTCAAAATGTGATGAACGAAAGCCTTAAACTTTGGCTACACCATATTTCGATATACTTATCCATAACTGAGTTATCGGTCAAAATGTGATGAACGAAAGCCTTAAACTTTGGCTACACCATGGGCATCAAACGAAAGTGGAGGTCGAAAGGTTTCATTTATACTTCGAAATATTTCGATAAACTTATCGATCACCTAGTTATCGGTCTAAATATGAACACCAAAAGCCTCAAACTTTGCCTTCAACATGGGCTTCAAACGCAAGGGGAGGTCCAAAGGTTTCATTTATACTTTGATATATTTCGATAAACTTATCGATAACTGAGTTATCGGTCAAAATGAGATGACCAAAAGCCTCAAACTTTGCCTACAATATGGGCTTCAAACGAAAGCGGAGGTCCAAAGGTTTCATTTATACTTCGATATATTTCGATATACCTATCCATAACTGAGTTATCGGTCAAAATGTGATGACCGAAAGCCTTAAACTTTGGCTACACCATGGGCATCAAACGAAAGGGGAGGTCGAAAGATTTCTTTTATACTTTGATATATTTCGATAAAATTAACGATAACTGAGTTATCGGTCAAAATGTGATGGCCAAAAGCCTCAAACTTTGCCTACAACATGGGCTTCAAACGAAAGCGGAGGTCCAAAGGTTTCATTTATACTTCGATATATTTCGATTCACTTATCAATAACTGAGTTATCGGTCCAAATGTGATGACCGAAAGCCTTAAACTTTGGCTACACCATGGGCATCAAACGAAAGAGGAGGTCAAAAGGTTTCATTTATACTTCGATATATTTCGATTCACTTATCAATAACTGAGTTATCGGTCAAAATGTGATGACCGAAAGCCTTAAACTTTGGCTACACCATGGGCATCAAACGAAAGAGGAGGTCGAATGGTTTCATTTATACTTCGAAATATTTCGATAAACTTATCGATGACCTAGTTATCGGTCAAAATGTGATGACCAAAAACCTCAAACTTTGCCTACAATATGGGCTTCAAACGAAAGCGGAGGTCCAAAGGTTTCATTTATACTTCGATATATTTCGATATACTTATCCATAACTGAGTTATCGGTCAAAATGTGATGACCGAAAGCCTTAAACTTTGGCTACACCATGGGCATCAAACGAAAGTGGAGGTCGAAAGGTTTCATTTATACTTCGATATATTTCGATAAACTTATCGATAACTAAGTTATCGGTCTAAATATGAACAAGAAAAGCCTCAAACTTTGCCTACAATACTATCTCCTACTTCGATATAGTTCGATTCACTTATCGATAACTGAGTTATCGGTCAAAATGTGATGACCAAAAGCCTTGAACTTTGCCTACAACATGGGCATCAAACGAAAGGGGAGGTCGAAAGATTTCTTTTATACTTTGATATATTTCGATAAAATTAACGATAACTGAGTTATCGGTCAAAATGTGATGGCCAACAGCCTTAAAATTTGCTTACAATAGGGGTATCAAATGAAAGGGGAGGTCGAAAAATTTCATTTATGCTTCGATATATTTCGATTCCCTTATCGATAACTGAGTTATCGGTCAAAATGTGATAACCAAAAGCCTTAAAATTTGCTTACAATAGGGGTATCAAATGAAAGGGGAGGTCGAAAATTTTCATTTATACTTCGATATATTTCGATTCACTTATCAATAACTGAGTTATCGGTCAAAATGTGATGACCAAAACCTTGAACTTTGCCTACAATATGGGCATCAAACGAAAGTGGAGATCGAAAGGTTTCATTTGTACTTCGATATATTTCGATAAACTTATCGATGACCTAGTTATCGGTCAAAATGTGATGACCAGAAACCTTAAACTTTGCCTACAACATGGGCAGCAAACGAAAGAGGAGGTCGAAAGGTTTCATTTATACTTCGATATATTTCGATATACTTATCCATAACTGAGTTATCGGTCAAAATGTGATGACCGAAAGCATTAAACTTTGGCTACACCATGGGCATCAAACGAAAGTGGAGGTCGAAAGGTTTCATTTATACTTCGATATATTTCGATAAACTTATCGATAACTAAGTTATCGGTCTAAATATGAACAAGAAAAGCCTCAAACTTTGCCTACAATAGGGGTATTAAATGAAAGGGGAGGTCGAAAAATTTCATTTATACTTCGATATATTTCGATTCACTTATCGATAACTGAGTTATCGGTCAAAATGTGATGACCAAAAGCCTTGAACTTTGCCTACAACATGGGCATCAAACGAAAGTGGAGATTGAAAGGTTTCATTTATACTTCGATATATTTCGATAAACTTATCGATGACCTAGTTATCGGTCAAAATGTGATGACCAAAAACCTTAAACTTTGCCTACAACATGGGCAGCAAACGAAAGAGGAGGTCGAATGGTTTCATTTATACTTCGATATATTTCGATAAACTTATCGATAACTGAGTTATCGGTCAAACTGTGATGGCCAAAAGCCTCAAACTTTGCCTACAACATGGGCTTCAAACGAAAGCGGAGGTCCAAAGGTTTCATTTATACTTCGATATATTTCGATAGACTTATCGATAACTAAGTTATCGGTCTAAATATGAACAAGAAAAGCCTCAAACTTTGCCTACAATAGGGGTATCAAATGAAAGGGGATGTCGAATTTTCATTTATACTTCGATATATTTCGATAAACTTATCGATAACTGAGTTATCGGTCAAAATGTGATGACCAAAAACCTTAAACTTTGGCTACATCATGGGCATCAAACGAAAGAGGAGGTCGAAAGGTTTCATTTATACTTCGATATATTTCGATATACTTATCCATAACTGAGTTATCGGTCAAAATGTGATGACCGAAAGCCTTAAACTTTGGCTACACCATGGGCATCAAACGAAAGAGGAGGTCGAAAGGTTTCATTTATACTTCGATATATTTCGATTCACTTATCAATAACTGAGTTATCGGTCAAAATGTGATGACCGAAAGCCTTAAACTTTGGCTACACTATGGGCATCAAACGAAAGAGGAGGTCGAAAGGTTTCATTTATACTTCGATATATTTCGATAAACTTATCGATGACCTAGTTATCGGTCAAAATGTGATGACCAAAAACCTTAAACTTTGCCTACAACATGGGCAGCAAACGAAAGAGGAGGTCGAAAGGTTTCATTTATACTTCGATATATTTCGATATACTTATCCATAACTGAGTTATCGGTCAAAATGTGATGACCGAAAGCCTTAAACTTTGGCTACACCATGGGCATCAAACGCAAGGGGAGGTCCAAAGGTTTCATTTATACTTCGATATATTTCGATATACTTATCCATAACTGAGTTATCGGTCAAAATGTGATGACCAAAAACCTCAAACTTTGCCTACAATATGGGCTTCAAACGAAAGGGGAGGTCCAAAGGTTTCATTTATACTTTGATATATTTCGATAAACTTATCGATAACTGAGTTATCGGTCAAAATGAGATGACCAAAAGCCTCAAACTTTGCCTACAACATGGGCTTCAAACGAAAGCGGAGGTCCAAAGGTTTCATTTATACTTCGATATATTTCGATAAACTTATCGATTACTGAGCTATCGATCAAATGTAATGACCAAAAGCCTTAAACTTGGCATACAACATGGACATCACACGAAAGGGGAGGTCCAGAGGTTTCATTTATACTTCGATATATTTCGATAAACTTATCGATAACTGAGTTATCGGTCAAACTGTGATGACCAAAAGCCTCAAACTTTGCCTACAACATGGGCTTCAAACGAAAGCGGAGGTCCAAAGGTTTCATTTATACTTCGATATATTTCGATAAACTTATCGATTACTGAGTTATCGGTCAAAATGTGATGACCAAAAGCCTCAAACTTTGCCTACAACATGGCCTTCAAACGAAAGCGGAGGTCCAAAGTTTCATTTATACTTCGATATATTTCGATAAACTTATCGATAACTGAGTTATCGGTCAAACTGTGATGACCAAAAGACTCAAACTTTGCCTACAACATGGGCTTCAAACGAAAGCGGAGGTCCAAAGGTTTTATTTATACTTCGATATATTTCGATAAACTTATCGATTACTGAGTTATCGGTCAAATGTAATGACCAAAAGCCTTAAACTTGGCATACAACATGGACATCAAACGAAAGGGGAGGTCCAGAGGTTTCATTTATACTTCGATATATTTCGATAAAGTTATCGATAACTGAGTTATCGGTCAAAATGTGATGACCAAAAGCCTTAAACTTTGGCTACACCGAGGGCATCAAACGAAAGTGGAGGTCGAAAGGTTTCATTTATACTTCGATATATTTCGATAAACTTATCGATAACTGAGTTATCGGTCAAAATGTGATGACCAAAAGCCTCAAACTTTGCCTACAATATGGGCTTCAAACGAAAGCGGAGGTCCACAGGTTTAATTTATACTTCGATATATTTCCATAAACTTATCGGTAACTGATATCGGTCAAACTGTGATGACCAAAAGCCTCAAACTTTGCCTACAACATGGGCTTCAAACGAAAGCGGAGGTCCAAAGGTTTCATTTATACTTCGATATATTTCGATAAACTTATCGATTACTGAGTTATCGGTCAAATGTAATGACCAAAAGCCTTAAACTTGGCATACAACATGGACATCAAACGAAAGGGGAGGTCCAGAGGTTTCATTTATACTTCGATATATTTCGATAAACTTATCGATAACTGAGTTATCGGGCAAAATGTGATGACCAAAAACCTCAAACTTTGCCTACAACATGGGCTTCAAACGAAAGCGGAGGTCCAAAGGTTTCATTTATACTTCGATATATTTCGATAAACTTATCGATAACTGAGTTATCGGTCTAAATGTGATGACCAAAAGCCTCAAACTTTGCCTACAATATGGGCTTCAAACGAAAGCGGAGGTCCAAAGGTTTCATTTATACTTCGATATATTTCGATAAACTTATCGATAACTGAGTTATCGGTCAAAATGTGATGACCAAAAGCCTTAAACTTTGGCTACACCGAGGGCATCAAATGAAAGTGGAGGTCGAAAGGTTTCATTTATACTTCGATATATTTCGATATACTTATCGATAACTGAGTTATCGGTCAAAATGTGATGACCAATAACCTTAAACTTTGCCTACAACATGGGCAGCAAACGAAAGAGGAGGTCGAAAGGTTTCATTTATACTTCGATATATTTCGATATACTTATCCATAACTGAGTTATCGGTCAAAATGTGATGACCAAAAACCTTAAACTTTGCCTACAACATGGGCAGCAAACGAAAGAGGAGGTCGAAAGGTTTCATTTATACTTCGATATATTTCGATAGACTTATCCATAACTGAGTTATCTGTCAAAATGTGATGACCGAAAGCCTTAAACTTTGGCTACACCATGGGCATCAAACGAAAGTGGAGATCGAAAGATTTCATTTATACTTCGATATATTTCGATAAACTTATAGATGACCTAGTTATCAGTCAAAATGTGATGACCAAAAACCTTAAACTTTGCCTACAACATGGGCAGCAAACGAAAGAGGAGGTCGAAAGGTTTCATTTATACTGAGATATATTTCGATATACTTATCCATAACTGAGTTATCGGTCAAAATAAGATGACCGAAAGCCTTAAACTTTGGCTACACCATGGGCATCAAACGCAAGGGGAGGTCCAAAGGTTTCATTTATACTTTGATATATTTCGATAAACTTATCGATAACTGAGTTATCGGTTAAAATGTGATGACCGAAAGCCTTAAACTTTGGCTACACCATGGGCATCAAACGCAAGGGGAGGTCCAAAGGTTTCATTTATACTTCGATATATTTCGATATACTTATCCATAACTGAGTTATCGGTCAAAATGTGATGACCAAAAACCTCAAACTTTGCCTACAATATGGGCTTCAAACGAAAGCGGAGGTCCAAAGGTTTCATTTATACTTCGATATATTTCGATAAACTTATCGATAACTGAGCTATCGGTCAAAATGTGATGACCAAAAGCCTCAAACTTTGCCTACAACAGGGGCTTCAAACGAAAGGGGAGGGCCAAAGGTTTCATTTATACTTCTTTCGATAAACTTATCGATAACTGAGTTATCGGTCAAAATGTGATGACCAAAAGCCTCAAATTTTGCCAACAACATGGGCTTCAAACGAAAGCGGAGGTCCAAAGGCTTCATTTATCCTTCGATATATTTCGATAAACTTATCGATTACTGAGTTATCAGTCAAAATGTGATGACCCAAAACCTTAAAATATGCCTACTATATGGGTATCAAACGAAAGGGGACGTCGAAAGGTTTCATTTATACTTTGATATATTTCGATAAACTTATCGATGACCTAGTTATCGGTCTAAATATGAACACCAAAAGCCTCAAACTTTGCCTTCAACATGGGCTTCAAACGCAAGGGGAGGTCCAAAGGTTTCATTTATACTTTGATATATTTCGATAAACTTATCGATAACTGAGTTATCGGTTAAAATGAGATGACCAAAAGCCTCAAACTTTGCCTACAATATGGGCTTCAAACGAAAGCGGAGGTCCAAAGGTTTCATTTATACTTCGATATATTTCGATAAACTTATCGATCAAATGTAATGACCAAAAGCCTTAAACTTGGCATACAACATGGACATCAAACGAAAGGGAGGTCCAGAGGTTTCATTTATACTTCGATATATTTCGATAAACTTGTCGATAACTGAGTTATCGGTCAAAATGTGATGACCAAAAGCCTTAAACTTTGGCTACACCGAGGGCATCAAACGAAAGTGGAGGTCGAAAGGTTTCATTTATACTTCGATATATTTCGATAAACTTATCGATAACTGAGTTATCGGTCAAAATGTGATGACCAAAAGCCTCAAACTTTGCCTACAACATGGGCTTCAAACGAAAGCGGAGGTCCAAAGGTTTCATTTATACTTCGATATATTTCCATAAACTTATCGATAACTGAGCTATCGGTCAAGATGTGATGACCAAAAGCCTCAAACTTTGCCTACAACAGGGGCTTCAAACGAAAGGGGAGGGCCAAAGGTTTCATTTATACTTCTTTCGATAAACTTATCGATAACTGAGTTATCGGTCAAAATGTGATGACCAAAAGCCTCAAATTTTGCCAACAACATGGGCTTCAAACGAAAGCGGAGATCGAAAGGTTTCATTTATACTTCGATATATTTCGATTCACTTATCGATAACTGAGTTATCGGTCAAAATGTGATGACCAAAAACCTTAAACTTTGCCTACAACATGGGCAGCAAACGAAAGAGGAGGTCGAAAGGTTTCATTTATACTTCGATATATTTCGATAAACTTATCGATTACTGAGTTATCAGTCAAAATGTGATGACCCAAAACCTTAAAATATGAATACTGTATGGGTATCAAAAGAAAGGGGAGGTCGAAAGGTTTCATTTATACTTCGATATATTTCGATAAACTTATCGATGACCTAGTTAGGTTTCATTTATACTTTGATATATTTCGATAAACTTATCGATAACTGAGTTATCGGTCAAAATGAGATGACCAAAAGCCTCAAACTTTGCCTACAATATGGGCTTCAAACGAAAGCGGAGGTCCAAAGGTTTCATTTATACTTCGATATATTTCGATAAACTTATCGATAACTGAGTTATCGGTCAAACTGTGATGACCAAAAGCCTCAAACTTTGCCTACAACATGGGCTTCAAACGAAAGCGGAGGTTCAAAGGTTTCATTTATACTTCGATATATTTCGATAAACTTATCGATTACTGAGTTATCGGTCAAATGTAATGACCAAAAGCCTTAAACTTGGCATACAACATGGACATCACACGAAAGGGGAGGTCCAGAGGTTTCATTTATACTTCGATATATTTCGATAAACTTATCGATAACTGAGTTATCGGTCAAACTGTGATGACCAAAAGCCTCAAACTTTGCCTACAACATGGGCTTCAAACGAAAGCGGAGTTCCAAAGGTTTCATTTATACTTCGATATATTTCGATAAACTTATCGATTACTGAGTTATCGGTCAAAATGTGATGACCAAAAGCCTCAAACTTTGCCTACAACATGGGCTTCAAACGAAAGCGGAGGTCCAAAGTTTCATTTATACTTCGATATATTTCGATAAACTTATCGATAACTGAGTTATCGGTCAAACTGTGATGACCAAAAGCCTCAAACTTTGCCTACAACATGGGCTTCAAACGAAAGCGGAGGTCCAAAGGTTTCATTTATACTTCGATATATTTCGATAAACTTATCGATTACTGAGTTATCGGTCAAATGTAATGACCAAAAGCCTTAAACTTGGCATACAACATGGACATCAAACGAAAGGGGAGGTCCAGAGGTTTCATTTATACTTCGATATATTTCGATAAAGTTATCGATAACTGAGTTATCGGTCAAAATGTGATGACCAAAAGCCTTAAACTTTGGCTACACCGAGGGCATCAAACGAAAGTGGAGGTCGAAAGGTTTCATTTATACTTCGATATATTTCGATAAACTTATCGATAACTGAGTTATCGGTCAAAATGTGATGACCAAAAGCCTCAAACTTTGCCTACAATATGGGCTTCAAACGAAAGCGGAGGTCCACAGGTTTAATTTATACTTCGATATATTTCCATAAACTTATCGGTAACTGATATCGGTCAAACTGTGATGACCAAAAGCCTCAAACTTTGCCTACAACATGGGCTTCAAACGAACACGGAGGTCCAAAGGTTTCATTTATACTTCGATATATTTCGATAAACTTATCGATTACTGAGTTATCGGTCAAATGTAATGACCAAAAGCCTTAAACTTGGCATACAACATGGACATCAAACGAAAGGGGAGGTCCAGAGGTTTCATTTATACTTCGATATATTTCGATAAACTTATCGATAACTGAGTTATCGGTCAAAATGTGATGACCAAAAACCTCAAACTTTGCCTACAACATGGGCTTCAAACGAAAGCGGAGGTCCAAAGGTTTCATTTATACTTCGATATATTTCGATAAACTTATCGATAACTGAGTTATCGGTCTAAATGTGACGACCAAAAGCCTCAAACTTTGCCTGCAATATGGGCTTCAAACGAAAGCGGAGGTCCAAAGGTTTCATTTATACTTCGATATATTTCGATAAACTTATCGATAACTGAGTTATCGGTCAAAATGTGATGACCAAAAGCCTTAAACTTTGGCTACACCGAGGGCATCAAACGAAAGTGGAGGTCGAAAGGTTTCATTTATACTTCGATATATTTCGATATACTTATCGATAACTGAGTTATCGGTCAAAATGTGATGACCAATAACCTTAAACTTTGCCTACAACATGGGCAGCAAACGAAAGAGGAGGTCGAAAGGTTTCATTTATACTTCGATATATTTCGATATACTTATCCATAACTGAGTTATCGGTCAAAATGTGATGACCAAAAACCTTAAACTTTGCCTACAACATGGGCTTCAAACGAAAGCGGAGGTCCAAAGGTTTCATTTATACTTCGATATATTTCGATAAACTTATCGATAACTGAGTTATCGGTCTAAATGTGACGACCAAAAGCCTCAAACTTTGCCTACAATATGGGCTTCAAACGAAAGCGGAGGTCCAAAGGTTTCATTTATACTTCGATATATTTCGATAAACTTATCGATAACTGAGTTATCGGTCAAACTGTGATGACCAAAAGCCTCAAACTTTGCCTACAACATGGGCTTCAAACGAAAGCGAAGTTCCAAAGGTTTCATTTATACTTCGATATATTTCGATAAACTTATCGATTACTGAGTTATCGGTCAAAATGTGATGACCAAAAGCCTCAAACTTTGCCTACAACATGGGCTTCAAACGAAAGCGGAGGTCCAAAGTTTCATTTATACTTCGATATATTTCGATAAACTTATCGATAACTGAGTTATCGGTCAAACTGTGATGACCAAAAGCCTCAAACTTTGCCTACAACATGGGCTTCAAACGAAAGCGGAGGTCCAAAGGTTTCATTTATACTTCGATATATTTCGATAAACTTATCGATTACTGAGTTATCGGTCAAATGTAATGACCAAAAGCCTTAAACTTGGCATACAACATGGACATCAAACGAAAGGGGAGGTCCAGAGGTTTCATTTATACTTCGATATATTTCGATAAAGTTATCGATAACTGAGTTATCGGTCAAAATGTGATGACCAAAAGCCTTAAACTTTGGCTACACCGAGGGCATCAAACGAAAGTGGAGGTCGAAAGGTTTCATTTATACTTCGATATATTTCGATAAACTTATCGATAACTGAGTTATCGGTCAAAATATGATGACCAAAAGCCTCAAACTTTGCCTACAATATGGGCTTCAAACGAAAGCGGAGGTCCACAGGTTTAATTTATACTTCGATATATTTCCATAAACTTATCGGTAACTGATATCGGTCAAACTGTGATGACCAAAAGCCTCAAACTTTGCCTACAACATGGGCTTCAAACGAACACGGAGGTCCAAAGGTTTCATTTATACTTCGATATATTTCGATAAACTTATCGATTACTGAGTTATCGGTCAAATGTAATGACCAAAAGCCTTAAACTTGGCATACAACATGGACATCAAACGAAAGGGGAGGTCCAGAGGTTTCATTTATACTTCGATATATTTCGATAAACTTATCGATAACTGAGTTATCGGTCAAAATGTGATGACCAAAAACCTCAAACTTTGCCTACAACATGGGCTTCAAACGAAAGCGGAGGTCCAAAGGTTTCATTTATACTTCGATATATTTCGATAAACTTATCGATAACTGAGTTATCGGTCTAAATGTGACGACCAAAAGCCTCAAACTTTGCCTACAATATGGGCTTCAAACGAAAGCGGAGGTCCAAAGGTTTCATTTATACTTCGATATATTTCGATAAACTTATCGATAACTGAGTTATCGGTCAAAATGTGATGACCAAAAGCCTTAAACTTTGGCTACACCGAGGGCATCAAACGAAAGTGGAGGTCGAAAGGTTTCATTTATACTTCGATATATTTCGATATACTTATCGATAACTGAGTTATCGGTCAAAATGTGATGACCAATAACCTTAAACTTTGCCTACAACATGGGCAGCAAACGAAAGAGGAGGTCGAAAGGTTTCATTTATACTTCGATATATTTCGATATACTTATCCATAACTGAGTTATCGGTCAAAATGTGATGACCAAAAACCTTAAACTTTGCCTACAACATGGGCAGCAAACGAAAGAGGAGGTCGAAAGGTTTCATTTATACTTCGATATATTTCGATAGACTTATCCATAACTGAGTTATCTGTCAAAATGTGATGACCGAAAGCCTTAAACTTTGGCTACACCATGGGCATCAAACGAAAGTGGAGATCGAAAGGTTTCATTTATACTTCGATATATTTCGATAAACTTATCGATGACCTAGTTATCAGTCAAAATGTGATGACCAAAAACCTTAAACTTTGCCTACAACATGGGCAGCAAACGAAAGAGGAGGTCGAAAGGTTTCATTTATACTGAGATATATTTCGATATACTTATCCATAACTGAGTTATCGGTCAAAATGTGATGACCGAAAGCCTTAAACTTTGGCTACACCATGGGCATCAAACGCAAGGGGAGGTCCAAAGGTTTCATTTATACTTTGATATATTTCGATAAACTTATCGATAACTGAGTTATCGGTTAAAATGTGATGACCGAAAGCCTTAAACTTTGGCTACACCATGGGCATCAAACGCAAGGGGAGGTCCAAAGGTTTCATTTATACTTCGATATATTTCGATATACTTATCCATAACTGAGTTATCGGTCAAAATGTGATGACCAAAAACCTCAAACTTTGCCAACAATATGGGCTTCAAACGAAAGCGGAGGTCCAAAGGTTTCATTTATACTTCGATATATTTCGATAAACTTATCGATAACTGAGCTATCGGTCAAAATGTGATGACCAAAAGCCTCAAATTTTGCCAACAACATGGGCTTCAAACGAAAGCGGAGGTCCAAAGGCTTCATTTATCCTTCGATATATTTCGATAAACTTATCGATTACTGAGTTATCAGTCAAAATGTGATGACCCAAAACCTTAAAATATGCCTACTATATGGGTATCAAACGAAAGGGGACGTCGAAAGGTTTCATTTATACTTTGATATATTTCGATAAACTTATCGATGACCTAGTTATCGGTCTAAATATGATCACCAAAAGCCTCAAACTTTGCCTTCAACATGGGCTTCAAACGCAAGGGGAGGTCCAAAGGTTTCATTTATACTTTGATATATTTCGATAAACTTATCGATAACTGAGTTATCGGTTAAAATGAGATGACCAAAAGCCTCAAACTTTGCCTACAATATGGGCTTCAAACGAAAGCGGAGGTCCAAAGGTTTCATTTATACTTCGATATATTTCGATAAACTTATCGATAACTGAGTTATCGGTCAAACTGTGATGACCAAAAGCCTCAAACTTTGCCTACAACATGGGCTTCAAACGAAAGCGGAGGTCCAAAGGTTTCATTTATACTTCGATATATTTCGATAAACTTATCGATAACTGAGTTATCGGTCAAACTGTGATGACCAAAAGCCTCAAACTTTGCCTACAACATGGGCTTCAAACGAAAGCGGAGGTCCAAAGGTTTCATTTATACTTCGATATATTTCGATAAACTTGTCGATAACTGAGTTATCGGTCAAAATGTGATGACCAAAAGCCTTAAACTTTGGCTACACCGAGGGCATCAAACGAAAGTGGAGGTCGAAAGGTTTCATTTATACTTCGATATATTTCGATAAACTTATCGATAACTGAGTTATCGGTCAAAATGTGATGACCAAAAGCCTCAAACTTTGCCTACAACATGGGCTTCAAACGAAAGCGGAGGTCCAAAGGTTTCATTTATACTTCGATATATTTCCATAAACTTATCGATAACTGAGCTATCGGTCAAAATGTGATGACCAAAAGCCTCAAACTTTGCCTACAACAGGGGCTTCAAACGAAAGGGGAGGGCCAAAGGTTGCATTTATACTTCTTTCGATAAACTTATCGATAACTGAGTTATCGGTCAAAATGTGATGACCAAAAGCCTCAAATTTTGCCAACAACATGGGCTTCAAACGAAAGCGGAGATCGAAAGGTTTCATTTATACTTCGATATATTTCGATTCACTTATCGATAACTGAGTTATCGGTCAAAATGTGATGACCAAAAACCTTAAACTTTGCCTACAACATGGGCAGCAAACGAAAGAGGAGGTCGAAAGGTTTCATTTATACTTCGATATATTTCGATAAACTTATCGATAACTGAGTTATCGGTCAAACTGTGATGACCAAAAGCCTCAAACTTTGCCTACAACATGGGCTTCAAACGAAAACGGAGGTCCAAAGGTTTCATTTATACTTCGACATATTTCGATAAACTTATCGATAACTAAGTTATCGGTGTAAATATGAACAAGAAAAGCCTCAAACTTTGCCTACAATAGGGGTATCAAATGAAAGGGGATGTCGAAAATTTTCATTTATACTTCGATATATTTCGACTCACTTATCGATAACTGAGTTATCGGTCAAAATGTGATGACCAAAAACCTTAAACTTTCTCTACACCATGGGCATCAAACGAAAGAGGAGGTCCAAAGGTTTCATTTATACTTCGATATATTTCGATATACTTATCCATAACTGAGTTATCGGTCAAAATGTGATGACCGAAAGCCTTAAACTTTGGCTACACCATGGGCATCAAACGAAAGAGGAGGTCGAAAGGTTTCATTTATACTTCGATATATTTCGATTCACTTATCAATAACTGAGTTATCGGTCAAAATGTGATGACCGAAAGCCTTAAACTTTGGCTACACTATGGGCATCAAACGAAAGAGGCGGTCGAAAGGTTTCATTTATACTTCGATATATTTCGATAAACTTATCGATGACCTAGTTATCGGTCAAAATGTGATGACCAAAAACCTTAAACTTTGCCTACAACATGGGCAGCAAACGAAAGAGGAGGTCGAAAGGTTTCATTTATACTTCGATATATTTCGATATACTTATCCATAACTGAGTTATCGGTCAAAATGTGATGACCGAAAGCCTTAAACTTTGGCTACACCATGGGCATCAAACGCAAGGGGAGGTCCAAAGGTTTCATTTATACTTTGATATATTTCGATAAACTTATCGATAACTGAGTTATCGGTCAAAATGAGATGACCAAAAGCCTCAAACTTTGCCTACAACATGGGCTTCAAACGAAAGGGGAGGTCCAAAGGTTTCATTTATACTTCGATATATTTCGATAAACTTATCGATAACTGAGCTATCGGTCAAAATGTGATGACCAAAAGCCTCAAACTTTGCCCACAACATGGGCTTCAAACGAAAGGGAAGGGCCAAAGGTTTCATTTATACTTCTTTCGATAAACTTATCGATAACTGAGTTATCGGTCAAAATGTGATGACCAAAAGCCTCAAATTTTGCCTACAACATGGGCTTCAAACGAAAGCGGAGGTCCAAAGGTTTCATTTATACATACTTCGATATATTTCGATAAACTTATCGATGACCCAGTTATCGGTCTAAATATGAACACCAAAAGCCTCAAACTTTGCCTTCAACATGGGCTTCAAACGCAAGGGGAGGTCCAAAGGTTTCATTTATACTTTGATATATTTCGATAAACTTATCGATTACTGAGTTATCGGTCAAATGTAATGACCAAAAGCCTTAAACTTGGCATACAACATGGACATCACACGAAAGGGGAGGTCCAAAGGTTTCATTTATATATAATAATGCCCAACGGATTACCCACCATATCCCGCCCGACCGGCGCGAGGGGCGCATCCGCATGACGCGCGGATTGTTCTCTCGTGCCGAGTCTTTGAAAGGCTTTGGTTTGTTAATCGTCGAGATCTAAAACAGCTCAGCTACAGAGAAAAACTCATCAGCTAAGTAAAAAAGATTACACAATTAATAAGTAATTAGTTGACAACGAAAAGTTATTGTTAAGAATAAAGATAAGAATCAAAGGATATGAAAAAAAAAAAAAAAAAATTTGTTGCTATGTGTTTAGGATAGAAAGAATCGACTTTTTTATGCTGTATAGTGAGTCTGAGATATCGAACGTACCAGAATGAGAATTATAATCTCGACACAAACAACGAAAAGGCTCATTTAATTCAAAATTAGTCCGGCACTGCTTCAAGATAAGTGGTTTAAAATGTCTTGTTATGCGAGAAGGTACATTGAAGTTCACTTCGCTCAAAAGAAACGGGCTTACGATTGAACCATTTAGTAATTTAATCATGAAGACAATTCCAAGCATTTCTCTCCGACTAGAAAGGCTGTGAAGATTAATTAGTTTTAAGCGACTCGTATACGATGGCAAATTATACAAGGGATCCCAGTGAAGATCTCTTAAGGCAAATAGTAAAAATTGCTTTTGAACTGATTCTAAGCGATCCACGTGGACCTGGTAACGCGGGTTCCAAACAATAGAACCGTATTCAAGTATCGGTCTGACTAATGTAGTAAAGAGAGTTTTAGTTACATAAGGGTCGCTAAATTCTTTAGACCATCGTTTAACAAATGCTAGAACGCCTCTAGCTTTATTGACTGTTACGTTAATGTGGCAGTTGAAACTGAGTTTGTAATCCATAGTAACCCCAAGGTCAACAAAATCATATATTTGCTCAAGATTGTAATTGTTAATTGTATAGGAAGCTGGCTGTGAAATTCCTCTCGAAAAACGCATGTATTTACATTTCTTTAGATTAAGCGGCATATAATTTAAATCGCACCAAGTAACTAGTGTATTTAGATCTGATTGAAGCTTATTGCTATCTTCGGGTGATGCGAATGACAAGAAAAGCTTTACATCGTCGGCATACATTAACATTTTCGAAAATTCTATTACTGTAGAAATATCATTTATAAACAACAAGAACAGAATCGGGCCCAGATGGCTTCCTTGAGGAACTCCAGAGGAGACATAAATAACATCGGATTCACAATTTTTAAACACTACTTTTTGTATTCTGTCGCTAAGGTAAGAAGAGATCCAGCGATTGAGACCCGGCTGGAAACCCAACAGATCTAGTTTATAAATAAGTAACGAGTGACACACTTTATCGAAAGCTTTGCTGAAATCAGTATAAATAACGTCGGTGTGCAGATTTTTTCTAAAGCCATTTGAGACATGATTTGTAAATTCAAGTAAATTTGTAACGGTGGACTTTCCCTTACAGAACCCGTGTTGACAGTCAGAAATCAAGGTAGAGATAGGATTCGTAAGCTGATTGGTAACAATAGCTTCAAACATTTTTGGGATGGCAGACAGCTTCGCTATGCCACGATAGTTCTCTATAGAAGCCCTGCTTCCGCTTTTATGAAGCGGTAGAAGAAACGACTATTTCCATGCTGTTGGAAAAACACCACACTTTAGTGACAGATTGAACAAATTGGTAAGGGGTTTGTAAATATTGTTAGCGCACTTCTTCAAGAAGCATGTAGGAATCCTATCAGGACCACATTTAAAAGATTCTTTCAAGGTTTTCAGATAAACAAGAACATCATTGGCGCATATAGTTGGACAATTAATTAAATTGTTCCCATGTAGCTCATAGGGATAATTTACAAAGTCAGAATTGGTGACGGCAGAATAGTTAGAAGTGAAAAATTGCGCAAAGAAATTTGCGATATCTTGATTATCGCTAGATAAAATGTCTTTATATTTCATGGCTGAGGGAAATCCCACTACTTTTCGTTTAGAATTTACGAAATCATAAAATGACTTAGGATTGCGAATAATGTCTCTTTTTGTTTTAGAGATATAGGCTTTATAGCACTTTTTATGCAAGTCGATGTACCTCTTACGTAGAACAGAATACAACAAGTAATGTTTGTTTAACCCCGATTTCTTAAATAATTTGAAAGAACGCGTTTTTCTATTTTTCAACATCATAAGCTCTTTAGTAAACCAAGCTTGCGTTGGATGATCATATGTTATTTTACGTTTAGGAACAAACTTCTCAAATAAGTAGTAAATAGTTTGATTAAAGTGTAAAACATTTGAATCGATATCGCCACAAAGCTCAGGCCAAGTTAATTTAGACAGTTCTCTATTTAATTTCTTATAGTTGGCTTTTGAGAAGTTAAAATCAAAGTTACTAATTGAGCAGCATTGTGTACATTGCCCATTACTTAAGGTTTCGTGCAATATTTCCATAGAAGGGTGGTAGACGTCTTCGGGTAAAGCCAACGGATCACAACGATTTACAGAAAATTTGTTTTTATCATCAACATAAATTAAATCTAAGATTTTACCAAACTTGTTAGAGTTAACATTTATTTGACTAAGGCAGAGATCGGAAATTCCATCCAAAAAGTCATTGAAGCCCAGTTTGGATGGATTTGGAATAATGTTTCCATCAGATATGTTCCACGATATATGCGGTAGGTTGAAATCACCTAAAACAATCATCGAGTCAGAAGCTTTAGTCAATAAGTTAACAGTTTTGAGCAGAGAGACATGCTGCATGTAGATTGAAAGATCAGATGCTGGAGGGATGTAGCAAACAGATAAGTACATATACACGTTCTCTAGCTGGATGCGGACGCATTTAAACTCAATGGAATCCGTGTTAGGTACATTAACCTCCTCTGAAGGAATGGAGGAATGAACGGCAATTAGAACACCACCTCCGACCTTGTTCAAGCGATCATGTCTATAAACTTGATATTCGTTACAAAAAAACTCGGAATTGAAAGCATGCGGTTTTAGCCAAGTTTCGGTAAAAGCAATAACGTTATAACTGCAATGGAAAGATTTCAAATACAGATCATTTAATTTGGTATTTAAACCTCTGACATTTTGGTAGAAGATATTCACGGACTTAGAACTCAGTTTTTTGACTCAACATTACGAGAGATTTTAGCTACGTTGTCAACATTTCTGTTCGGCCTGTACTCAAATTCCCGCGCAAGAGCCCCGGGAGGCCAAAAAGAACTGTCCAAAAGAGAGTCAAAATCTTTTCCGGATACGTCAATTTTAAACGAAGACATATTCCGTTGGTAACCGAAATTAAACTTTCTAACAGTGAAGGTTTTATCTTTAATCTTAGAAGAAATATGGTACCTCAAATCATCTTCAGTAGTGTCTGGATGGAACCGAGACACAAAAATCGATTTTTTTTGAGGGACCACAACCAGCTTTCTAACAATCGGTTCGGACTCCATCGCAATAGTTGGAGGTTCCAGGGTTTTTTTATTTGTTGACCTTGGGGGGGCGTTTTTGGACGTTGCCCGAACAACCGTACTAGGTACTGGAGATGCCAAATCTATAAGTTCAATGGCTGGAGGCAAGTTCAGCGCCGTTGATGTAGTAGGCAGATCAACCGTACGTCTGCTCGTGTTCTCGCGATTGGCTTCGCGATTTTCAGGGCATTCTATATCTAAAACTACAGGCTTTAAAGTCTTGAAAATATTTTCATACTTCTTGAACTTTTCAGTCAGCAGTGAAAAATCTTTGGCGATTTCAGAAAACCCGTTTCTAATGTGCCTAAAGGTTTTACATAGCTCAACTTCCGACGATCGACATTTAGCACAGGACCAGCGCAGGCCTTTGCCGTCGTTAATTAAGTCAGCTATCCTACCAGTTAACCCGGCGCATTTTGCGTGGACAAGTCCATCGCACAGCCAGCACGCTACAAAGCGTTCGGACTCGCTTTTAATCTGACAATTTTCAAACAAACACGACATTTTTTTAAAAAAGTTAATTAAAAGAAATATAAAAAATTAAGAGATAAAAAATTTAGTTTTATGAAAATGAAAGTGAAAATTAATGTTATCAAATCACAAGAAAAAGCAACCCTGACAGTTTGAAGGGCACAGAACTGAGCGAGCAGTTTTAGACACACTGTAATTGACGTTTAATAAACCACGCAAACAGCTGTAACAAAAGAGAGATTCAAAAAGCAAATCAGGACACAACAACAATTGCAATGCAAAGTACGAGCCTTTCAAATGCAACAAATAAAATATGCAAAAAAAAGAAACTCGGCACACACAAAATCAGTGTAATGAATTTAGATAATTTATCACTATTCAAAGCTTTAAGTAAACTTTTTCACACCAAGTTGTGAAGCACATTAAATATTTAACTCTTTTTTAACTTTAAATGTAACTTTTGATTTTTAGAATATCAAGAAATTATTTAATTGTTAAGGAAAATCACAGAGAAAATAAAAACACAACTACACAGCTTGACGTTTGCGTACTACTTCGATATATTTCGATAAACTTATCGATAACTGAGTTATCGGTCAAACTGTGATGACCAAAAGCCTCAAACTTTGCCTACAACATGGGCTTCAAACGAAAGCGGAGGTCCAAAGGTTTCATTTATACTTCGATATATTTCGATAAACTTATCGATTACTGAGTTATCGGTCAAATGTAATGACCAAAAGCCTTAAACTTGGCATACAACATGGACATCACACGAAAGGGGAGGTCCAGAGGTTTCATTTATACTTCGATATATTTCGATAAACGTATCGATAACTGAGTTATCGGTCAAAATGTGATGACCAAAAGCCTTAAACTTTGGCTACACTGAGGGCATCAAACGAAAGTGGAGGTCGAAAGGTTTCATTTATACTTCGATATATTTCGATAAACTTATCGATAACTGAGTTATCGGTCAAAATGTGATGACCAAAAGCCTCAAACTTTGCCTACAACATGGGCTTCAAACGAAAGCGGAGGTCCAAAGTTTCATTTATACTTCGATATATTTCGATAAACTTATCGATAACTGAGTTATCGGTCAAACTGTGATGACCAAAAGCCTCAAACTTTGCCTGCAACATGGGCTTCAAACGAAAGCGGAGGTCCAAAGGTTTCATTTATACTTCGATATATTTCGATAAACTTATCGATTACTGAGTTATCGGTCAAATGTAATGACCAAAAGCCTTAAACTTGGCATAAAACATGGACATCAAACGAAAGGGGAGGTCCAGAGGTTTCATTTATACTTCGATATATTTCGATAAACTTATCGATAACTGAGTTATCGGTCAAAATGTGATGACCAAAAGCCTTAAACTTTGGCTACACCGAGGGCATCAAACGAAAGTGGAGGTCGAAAGGTTTAATTTATACTTCGATATATTTCGATAAACTTATCGATAACTGAGTTATCGGTCAAAATGTGATGACCAAAAGCCTCAAACTTTGCCTACAATATGGGCTTCAAACGAAAGCGGAGGTCCAAAGGTTTAATTTATACTTCGATATATTTCGATAAACTTATCGATAACTGAGCTATCGGTCAAAATGTGATGACCAAAAGCCTCAAACTTTGCCTACAATATGGGCTTCCAACGAAAGCGGAGGTCCAAAGGTTTCATTTATACTTCGATATATTTCGATAAACTTATCGATAACTGAGTTATCGGTCAAAATGTGATGACCAAAAGCCTTAAACTTTGGCTACACCGAGGGCATCAAACGAAAGTGGAGGTCGAATGGTTTCATTTATACTTCGATATATTTCGATATACTTATCGATAACTGAGTTATCGGTCAAAATGTGATGACCAAAAACCTTAAACTTTGCCTACAACATGGGCAGCAAACGAAAGAGGAGATCGAAAGGTTTCATTTATACTTCGATATATTTCGATATACTTATCCATAACTGAGTTATCGGTCAAAATGTGATGACCAAAAACCTTAAACTTTGCCTACAACATGGGCAGCAAACGAAAGAGGAGGTCGAAAGGTTTCATTTATACTTCGATATATTTCGATATACTTATCCATAACTGAGTTATCTGTCAAAATGTGATGACCGAAAGCCTTAAACTTTGGCTACACCATGGGCATCAAACGAAAGTGGAGATCGAAAGGTTTCATTTATACTTCGATATATTTCGATAAACTTATCGATGACCTAGTTATCAGTCAAAATGTGATGACCAAAAACCTTAAACTTTGCCTACAACATGGGCAGCAAACGAAAGAGGAGGTCGAAAGGTTTAATTTATACTGAGATATATTTCGATATACTTATCCATATCTGAGTTATCGGTCAAAATGTGATGACCGAAAGCCTTAAACTTTGGCTACACCATGGGCATCAAACGCAAGGGGAGTTCAAAGGTTTCATTTATACTTTGATATATTTCGATAAACTTATCGATAACTGAGTTACCGGTTAAAATGAGATGACCAAAAGCCTCAAACTTTGCCTACAATATGGGCTTCAAACGAAAGCGGAGGTCCAAAGGTTTCATTTATACTTCGATATATTTCGATAAACTTATCGATAACTGAGCTATCGGTCAAAATGTGATGACCAAAAGCCTCAAACTTTGCCTACAACAAGGGCTTCAAACGAAAGGGGAGGGCCAAAGGTTTCATTTATACTTCTTTCGATAAACTTATCGATAACTGAGTTATCGGTCAAACTGTGATGACCAAAAGCCTCAAACTTTGCCTACAACATGGGCTTCAAACGAAAGCGGAGGTACAAAGGTTTCATTTATACTTCGATATATTTCGATAAACTTATCGATTACTGAGTTATCGGTCAAATGTAATGACCAAAAGCCTTAAACTTTTCATACAACATGGACATCAAACGAAAGGGGAGGTCCAGAGGTTTCATTTATACTTCGATATATTTCGATAAACTTATCGATAACTGAGTTATCGGTCAAAATGTGATGACCAAAAGCCTCAAATTTTGAATACAACATGGGCTTCAAACGAAAGCGGAGGTCCAAAGGTTTCATTTATACTTCGATATATTTCGATAAACTTATCGATAACTGAGTTATCGGTCAAACTGTAATGACCAAAAGCCTCAAACTTTGCCTACAACATGGGCTTCAAACGAAAGCGGAGGTCCAAAGGTTTCATTTATACTTCGATATATTTCGATAAACTTATCGATAACTGAGTTATCGGTTAAACTGTGATGACCAAAAGCCTCAAACTTTGCCTACAACATGGGCTTCAAACGAAAGCGGAGGTCCAAAGGTTTCATTTATACTTCGATATATTTCGATAAACTTATCGATAACTGAGTTATCGGTCAAACTGTGATGACCAAAAACCTTAAACTTTGCCTACAACATGGGCAGCAAACGAAAGAGGAGGTCGAAAGGTTTAATTTATACTGAGATATATTTCGATATACTTATCCATATCTGAGTTATCGGTCAAAATGTGATGACCGAAAGCCTTAAACTTTGGCTACACCATGGGCATCAAACGCAAGGGGAGGTCCAAAGGTTTCATTTATACTTTGATATATTTCGATAAACTTATCGATAACTGAGTTATCGGTTAAAATGAGATGACCAAAAGCCTCAAACTTTGCCTACAATATGGGCTTCAAACGAAAGCGGAGGTCCAAAGGTTTCATTTATACTTCGATATATTTCGATAAACTTATCGATAACTGAGCTATCGGTCAAAATGTGATGACCAAAAGCCTCAAACTTTGCCTACAACAGGGGCTTCAAACGAAAGGGGAGGGCCAAAGGTTTCATTTATACTTCTTTCGATAAACTTATCGATAACTGAGTTATCGGTCAAACTGTGATGACCAAAAGCCTCAAACTTTGCCTACAACATGGGCTTCAAACGAAAGCGGAGGTCCAAAGGTTTCATTTATACTTCGATATATTTCGATAAACTTATCGATAACTGAGTTATCGGTTAAACTGTGATGACCAAAAGCCTCAAACTTTGCCTACAACATGGGCTTCAAACGAAAGCGGAGGGCCAAAGGTTTCATTTATACTTCGATATATTTCGATAAACTTATCGATAACTGAGTTATCGGTCAAACTGTGATGACCAAAAGCCTCAAACTTTGCCTACAACATGGGCTTCAAACGAAAGCGGAGGTCCAAAGGTTTCATTTATACTTCGATATATTTCGATAAACTTATCGATAACTGAGCTATCGGTCAAAATGTGATGACCAAAAGCCTCAAACTTTGCCTACAACAGGGGCTTCAAACGAAATTGGAGGGCCAAAGGTTTCATTTATACTTCTTTCGATAAACTTATCGATAACTGAGTTATCGGTCAAAATGTGATGACCAAAAGCCTCAAATTTTGCCAACAACATGGGCTTCAAACGAAAGCGGAGGTCCAAAGGCTTCATTTATACTTCGATATATTTCGATAAACTTATCGATTACTGAGTTATCAGTCAAAATGTGATGACCCAAAACCTTAAAATATGCCTACTATATGGGTATCGAACGAAAGGGGAGGTCGAAAGGTTTCATTTATACTTCCATATATTTCGATAAACTTATCGATGACCTAGTTATCTGTCTAAATATGAACACCAAAAGCCTCAAACTTTGCCTTCAACATGGGCTTCAAACGCAAGGGGAGGTCCAAAGGTTTCATTTATACTTTGATATATTTCGATAAACTTATCGATAACTGAGTTATCGGTTAAAATGAGATGACCAAAAGCCTCAAACTTTGCCTACAATATGGGCTTCAAACGAAAGCGGAGGCCCAAAGGTTTCATTTATACTTCGATATATTTCGATAAACTTATCGATAACTGAGTTATCGGTCAAACTGTGATGAGCAAAAGCCTCAAACTTTGCCTACAACATGGGCTTCAAACGAAAGCGGAGGTCCAAAGGTTTCATTTATACTTCGATGTATTTCTATAAACTTATCGATTACTGAGTTATCGGTCAAATGTAATGACCAAAAGCCTTAAACTTGGCATACAACATGGACATCAAACGAAAGGGAGGTCCAGAGGTTTCATTTATACTTCGATATATTTCGATAAACTTATCGATAACTGAATTATCAGTCAAAATGTGATGACCAAAAGCCTTAAACTTTGGCTACACCGAGGGCATCAAACGAAAGTGGAGGTCGAAAGGTTTCATTTATACTTCGATATATTTCGATAAACTTATCGATAACTGAGTTATCGGTCGAAATGTGATGACCAAAAGCCTCAAACTTTGCCTACAACATGGGCTTCAAACGAAAGCGGAGGTCCAAAGGTTTCATTTATACTTCGAAATATTTCGATAAACTTATCGATAACTGAGCTATCGGTCAAAATGTGATGACCAAAAGCCTCATACTTTGCCTACAACAGGGGCTTCAAACGAAAGGGGAGGGCCAAAGGTTTCATTTATACTTCTTTCGATAAACTTATCGATAACTGAGTTATCGGTCAAAATGTGATGACCAAAAGCGTCAAATTTTGCCAACAACATGGGCTTCAAACGAAAGCGGAGATCGAAAGGTTTCATTTATACTTCGATATATTTCGATAAACTTATCGATGACCTAGTTATCGGTCAAAATGTGATGACCAAAAACCTTAAACTTTGCCTACAACATGGGCAGCAAACGAAAGAGGAGGTCGAAAGGTTTCATTTATACTTCGATATATTTCGATAAACTTATCGATAACTGAGTTATCGGTCAAACTGTGATGACCAAAAGCCTCAAACTTTGCCTACAACATGGGCTTCAAACGAAAGCGGAGGTCCAAAGGTTTCATTTATACTTCGATATATTTCGATAAACTTATCCATAACTAAGTTATCGGTCTAAATATGAACAAGAAAAGCCTCAAACTTTGCCTACAATAGGGGTATCAAATGAAAGGGGATGTCGAAAATTTTCATTTATACTTCGATATATTTCGATTCACTTATCGAAAGGTTTCATTTATACTTCGATATATTTCGATTCACTTATCAATAACTGAGTTATCGGTCAAAATGTGATGACCAAAAGCCTTAAACTTGGCATACAACATGGACATCACACGAAAGGGGAGGTCCAGAGGTTTCATTTATACTTCGATATATTTCGATAAACGTATCGATAACTGAGTTATCGGTCAAAATGTGATGACCAAAAGCCTTAAACTTTGGCTACACCGAGGGCATCAAACGAAAGTGGAGGTCGAAAGGTTTCATTTATACTTCGATATATTTCGATAAACTTATCGATAACTGAGTTATCGGTCAAAATGTGATGACCAAAAGCCTCAAACTTTGCCTACAACATGGGCTTCAAACGAAAGCGGAGGTCCAAAGTTTCATTTATACTTCGATATATTTCGATAAACTTATCGATAACTGAGTTATCGGTCAAACTGTGATGACCAAAAGCCTCAAACTTTGCCTACAACATGGGCTTCAAACGAAAGCGGAGGTCCAAAGGTTTCATTTATACTTCGATATATTTCGATAAACTTATCGATAACTGAGTTATCGGTCAAACTGTGATGACCAAAAGCCTCAAACTTTGCCTACAACATGGGCTTCAAACGAAAGCGGAGGTCCAAAGGTTTCATTTATACTTCGATATATTTCGATAAACTTATCGATTACTGAGTTATCGGTCAAATGTAATGACCAAAAGCCTTAAACTTGGCATACAACATGGACATCACACGAAAGGGGAGGTCCAGAGGTTTCATTTATACTTCGATATATTTCGATAAACGTATCGATAACTGAGTTATCGGTCAAAATGTGATGACCAAAAGCCTTAAACTTTGGCTACACCGAGGGCATCAAACGAAAGTGGAGGTCGAAAGGTTTCATTTATACTTCGATATATTTCGATAAACTTATCGATAACTGAGTTATCGGTCAAAATGTGATGACCAAAAGCCTCAAACTTTGCCTACAACATGGGCTTCAAACGAAAACGGAGGTCCAAAGTTTCATTTATACTTCGATATATTTCGATAAACTTATCGATAACTGAGTTATCGGTCAAACTGTGATGACCAAAAGCCTCAAACTTTGCCTACAACATGGGCTTCAAACGAAAGCGGAGGTCCAAAGGTTTCATTTATACTTCGATATATTTCGATAAACTTATCGATTACTGAGTTATCGGTCAAATGTAATGACCAAAAGCCTTAAACTTGGCATACAACATGGACATCAAACGAAAGGGGAGGTCCAGAGGTTTCATTTACACTTCGATATATTTCGAAAAACTTATCGATAACTGAGTTATCGGTCAAAATGTGATGACCAAAAGCCTTAAACTTTGGCTACACCGAGGGCATCAAACGAAAGTGTAGGTCGAAAGGTTTAATTCATACTTCGATATATTTCGATAAACTTATCGATAACTGAGTTATCGGTCAAAATGTGATGACCAAAAGCCTCAAACTTTGCCTACAATATGGGCTTCGAACGAAAGCGGAGGTCCAAAGGTTTAATTTATACTTCGATATATTTCGATAAACTTATCGATAACTGAGTTATCGGTCAAACTGTGATGACCAAAAGCCTCAAACTTTGCCTACAACATGGGCTTCAAACGAAAGCGGAGGTCCAAAGGTTTCATTTATACTTCGATATATTTCGATAAACTTATCGATTACTGAGTTATCGGTCAAATGTAATGACCAAAAGCCTTAAACTTGGCATACAACATGGACATCAAACGAAAGGGGAGGTCCAGAGGTTTCATTTATACTTCGATATATTTCGATAAACTTATCGATAACTGAGTTATCGGTCAAAATGTGATGACCAAAAGCCTCAAACTTTGCCTACAACATGGGCTTCAAACGAAAGCGGAGGTCCAAAGGTTTCATTTATACTTCGATATATTTCGATAAACTTATCGATAACTGAGTTATCGGTCAAACTGTGATGACCAAAAGCCTCAAACATTGCCTACAACATGGGCTTCAAACGAAAGCGGAGGTCCAAAGGTTTCATTTATACTTCGATATATTTCGATAAACTTATCGATTACTGAGTTATCGGTCAAATGTAATGACCAAAAGCCTTAAACTTGGCATACAACATGGACATCACACGAAAGGGGAGGTCCAGAGGTTTCATTTATACTTCGATATATTTCGATAAACGTATCGATAACTGAGTTATCGGTCAAAATGTGATGACCAAAAGCCTTAAACTTTGGCTACACCGAGGGCATCAAACGAAAGTGGAGGTCGAAAGGTTTCATTTATACTTCGATATATTTCGATAAACTTATCGATAACTGAGTTATCGGTCAAAATGTGATGACCAAAAGCCTCAAACTTTGCCTACAACATGGGCTTCAAACGAAAGCGGAGGTCCAAAGGTTTCATTTATACTTCGAAATATTTCGATAAACTTATCGATAACTGAGCTATCGGTCAAAATGTGATGACCAAAAGCCTCATACTTTGCCTACAACAGGGGCTTCAAACGAAAGGGGAGGGCCAAAGGTTTCATTTATACTTCTTTCGATAAACTTATCGATAACTGAGTTATCGGTCAAAATGTGATGACCAAAAGCGTCAAATTTTGCCAACAACATGGGCTTCAAACGAAAGCGGAGATCGAAAGGTTTCATTTATACTTCGATATATTTCGATAAACTTATCGATGACCTAGTTATCGGTCAAAATGTGATGACCAAAAACCTTAAACTTTGCCTACAACATGGGCAGCAAACGAAAGAGGAGGTCGAAAGGTTTCATTTATACTTCGATATATTTCGATAAACTTATCGATAACTGAGTTATCGGTCAAACTGTGATGACCAAAAGCCTCAAACTTTGCCTACAACATGGGCTTCAAACCAAAGCGGAGGTCCAAAGGTTTCATTTATACTTCGATATATTTCGATAAACTTATCCATAACTAAGTTATCGGTCTAAATATGAACAAGAAAAGCCTCAAACTTTGCCTACAATAGGGGTATCAAATGAAAGGGGATGTCGAAAATTTTCATTTATACTTCGATATATTTCGATTCACTTATCGAAAGGTTTCATTTATACTTCGATATATTTCGATTCACTTATCAATAACTGAGTTATCGGTCAAAATGTGATGACCAAAAGCCTTAAACTTGGCATACAACATGGACATCACACGAAAGGGGAGGTCCAGAGGTTTCATTTATACTTCGATATATTTCGATAAACGTATCGATAACTGAGTTATCGGTCAAAATGTGATGACCAAAAGCCTTAAACTTTGGCTACACCGAGGGCATCAAACGAAAGTGGAGGTCGAAAGGTTTCATTTATACTTCGATATATTTCGATAAACTTATCGATAACTGAGTTATCGGTCAAAATGTGATGACCAAAAGCCTCAAACTTTGCCTACAACATGGGCTTCAAACGAAAGCGGAGGTCCAAAGTTTCATTTATACTTCGATATATTTCGATAAACTTATCGATAACTGAGTTATCGGTCAAACTGTGATGACCAAAAGCCTCAAACTTTGCCTACAACATGGGCTTCAAACGAAAGCGGAGGTCCAAAGGTTTCATTTATACTTCGATATATTTCGATAAACTTATCGATAACTGAGTTATCGGTCAAACTGTGATGACCAAAAGCCTCAAACTTTGCCTACAACATGGGCTTCAAACGAAAGCGGAGGTCCAAAGGTTTCATTTATACTTCGATATATTTCGATAAACTTATCGATTACTGAGTTATCGGTCAAATGTAATGACCAAAAGCCTTAAACTTGGCATACAACATGGACATCACACGAAAGGGGAGGTCCAGAGGTTTCATTTATACTTCGATATATTTCGATAAACGTATCGATAACTGAGTTATCGGTCAAAATGTGATGACCAAAAGCCTTAAACTTTGGCTACACCGAGGGCATCAAACGAAAGTGGAGGTCGAAAGGTTTCATTTATACTTCGATATATTTCGATAAACTTATCGATAACTGAGTTATCGGTCAAAATGTGATGACCAAAAGCCTCAAACTTTGCCTACAACATGGGCTTCAAACGAAAACGGAGGTCCAAAGTTTCATTTATACTTCGATATATTTCGATAAACTTATCGATAACTGAGTTATCGGTCAAACTGTGATGACCAAAAGCCTCAAACTTTGCCTACAACATGGGCTTCAAACGAAAGCGGAGGTCCAAAGGTTTCATTTATACTTCGATATATTTCGATAAACTTATCGATTACTGAGTTATCGGTCAAATGTAATGACCAAAAGCCTTAAACTTGGCATACAACATGGACATCAAACGAAAGGGGAGGTCCAGAGGTTTCATTTACACTTCGATATATTTCGAAAAACTTATCGATAACTGAGTTATCGGTCAAAATGTGATGACCAAAAGCCTTAAACTTTGGCTACACCGAGGGCATCAAACGAAAGTGTAGGTCGAAAGGTTTAATTTATACTTCGATATATTTCGATAAACTTATCGATAACTGAGTTATCGGTCAAAATGTGATGACCAAAAGCCTCAAACTTTGCCTACAATATGGGCTTCGAACGAAAGCGGAGGTCCAAAGGTTTAATTTATACTTCGATATATTTCGATAAACTTATCGATAACTGAGTTATCGGTCAAACTGTGATGACCAAAAGCCTCAAACTTTGCCTACAACATGGGCTTCAAACGAAAGCGGAGGTCCAAAGGTTTCATTTATACTTCGATATATTTCGATAAACTTATCGATTACTGAGTTATCGGTCAAATGTAATGACCAAAAGCCTTAAACTTGGCATACAACATGGACATCAAACGAAAGGGGAGGTCCAGAGGTTTCATTTATACTTCGATATATTTCGATAAACTTATCGATAACTGAGTTATCGGTCAAAATGTGATGACCAAAAGCCTCAAACTTTGCCTACAACATGGGCTTCAAACGAAAGCGGAGGTCCAAAGGTTTCATTTATACTTCGATATATTTCGATAAACTTATCGATAACTGAGTTATCGGTCAAACTGTGATGACCAAAAGCCTCAAACTTTGCCTACAACATGGGCTTCAAACGAAAGCGGAGGTCCAAAGGTTTCATTTATACTTCGATATATTTCGATAAACTTATCGATTACTGAGTTATCGGTCAAATGTAATGACCAAAAGCCTTAAACTTGGCATACAACATGGACATCAAACGAAAGGGGAGGTCCAGAGGTTTCATTTATACTTCGATATATTTCGATAAACTTATCGATAACTGAGTTATCGGTCAAAATGTGATGACCAAAAGCCTTAAACTTTGGCTACACCGAGGGCATCAAACGAAAGTGGAGGTCGAAAGGTTTAATTTATACTTCGATATATTTCGATAAACTTATCGATAACTGAGTTATCGGTCAAAATGTGATGACCAAAAGCCTTAAACTTTGGCTACACCGAGGGCATCAAACGAAAGTGGAGGTCGAAAGGTTTAATTTATACTTCGATATATTTCGATAAACTTATCGATAACTGAGTTATCGGTCAAAATGTGATGACCAAAAACCTTAAACTTTGCCTACAACATGGGCAGCAAACGAAAGAGGAGGTCGAAAGGTTTCATTTATACTTCGATATATTTCGATATACTTATCCATAACTGAGTTATCGGTCAAAATGTGATGACCGAAAGCCTTAAACTTTGGCTACACCATGGGCATCAAACGCAAGGGGAGGTCCAAAGGTTTCATTTATACTTTGATATATTTCGATAAACTTATCGATAACTGAGTTATCGGTCAAAATGAGATGACCAAAAGCCTCAAACTTTGCCTACAACATGGGCTTCAAAAGAAAGGGGAGCTCCAAAGGTTTCATTTATACTTCGATATATTTCGATAAACTTATCGATTACTGAGTTATCGGTCAAATGTAATGACCAAAAGCCTTAAACTTGGCATACAACATGGACATCAAACGAAAGGGGAGGTCCAGAGGTTTCATTTATACTTCGATATATTTCGATAAACTTATCGATAACTTAACTATCGGTCAAAATGTGATGACCAAAAGCCTCAAACTTTGCCTACAACATGGGCTTCAAACGAAAGCGGAGGTCCAAAGGTTTCATTTATACTTCGATATATTTCGATAAACTTATCGATAACTGAGTTATCGGTCAAACTGTGATGACCAAAAGCCTCAAACTTTGCCTACAACATGGGCTTCAAACGAAAGCGGAGGTCCAAAGGTTTCATTTATACTTCCATATATTTCGATAAACTTATCGATTACTGAGTTATCGGTCAAATGTAATGACCAAAAGCCTTAAACTTGGCATACAACATGGACATCAAACGAAAGGGGAGGTCCAGAGGTTTCATTTATACTTCGATATATTTCGATAAACTTATCGATAACTGAGTTATCGGTCAAAATGTGATGACCAAAAGCCTTAAACTTTGGCTACACCGAGGGCATCAAACGAAAGTGGAGGTCGAAAGGTTTAATTTATACTTCGATATATTTCGATAAACTTATCGATAACTGAGTTATCGGTCAAAATGTGATGACCAAAAGCCTCAAACTTTGCCTACAATATGGGCTTCAAACGAAAGCGGAGGTCCAAAGGTTTAATTTATACTTCGATATATTTCGATAAACTTATCGATAACTGAGTTATCGGTCAAACTGTGATGACCAAAAGCCTCAAACTTTGCCTACAACATGGGCTTCAAACGAAAGCGGAGGTCCAAAGGTTTCATTTATACTTCGATATATTTCGATAAACTTATCGATTACTGAGTTATCGGTCAAATGTAATGACCAAAAGCCTTAAACTTGGCATACAACATGGACATCAAACGAAAGGGGAGGTCCAGAGGTTTCATTTATACTTCGATATATTTCGATAAACTTATCGATTACTGAGTTATCGGTCAAATGTAATGACCAAAAGCCTTAAACTTGGCATACAACATGGACATCAAACGAAAGGGGAGGTCCAGAGGTTTCATTTATACTTCGATATATTTCGATAAACTTATCGATAACTGAGTTATCGGTCAAAATGTGATGACCAAAAGCCTCAAACTTTGCCTACAACATGGGCTTCAAACGAAAGCGGAGGTCCAAAGGTTTCATTTATACTTCGATATATTTCGATAAACTTATCGATTACTGAGTTATCGGTCAAATGTAATGACCAAAAGCCTTAAACTTGGCATACAACATGGACATCAAACGAAAGGGGAGGTCCAGAGGTTTCATTTATACTTCGATATATTTCGATAAACTTATCGATAACTGAGTTATCGGTCAAAATGTGATGACCAAAAGCCTTAAACTTTGGCTACACCGAGGGCATCAAACGAAAGTGGAGGTCGAAAGGTTTAATTTATACTTCGATATATTTCGATAAACTTATCGATAACTGAGTTATCGGTCAAAATGTGATGACCAAAAGCCTTAAACTTTGGCTACACCGAGGGCATCAAACGAAAGAGGAGGTCGAAAGGTTTCATTTATACTTCGATATATTTCGATATACTTATCCATAACTGAGTTATCGGTCAAAATGTGATGACCGAAAGCCTTAAACTTTGGCTACACCATGGGCATCAAACGCAAGGGGAGGTCCAAAGGTTTCATTTATACTTTGATATATTTCGATAAACTTATCGATAACTGAGTTATCGGTCAAAATGAGATGACCAAAAGCCTCAAACTTTGCCTACAACATGGGCTTCAAAAGAAAGGGGAGGTCCAAAGGTTTCATTTATACTTCGATATATTTCGATAAACTTATCGATAAATGAGCTATCGGTCAAAATGTGATGACCAAAAGCCTCAAACTTTGCCTACAACATGGGCTTCAAACGAAAGGGAAGGGCCAAAGGTTTCATTTATACTTCTTTCGATAAACTTATCGATAACTGAGTTATCGGTCAAAATGTGATGACCAAAAGCCTCAAATTTTGCCTACAACATGGGCTTCAAACGAAAGCGGAGGTCCAAAGGTTTCATTTATACTTCGATATATTTCGATAAACTTATCGATTACTGAGTTATCAGTCAAAATGTGATGACCCAAAACCTTAAAATATGCCTACTATATGGGTATCAAACGAAAAAGGAGGTCGAAAGGTTTCATTTATACTTCGATATATTTCGATAAACTTATCGATGACCTAGTTATCGGTCTAAATATGAAAACCAAAAGCCTTAAACTTGGCATACAACATGGACATCACACGAAAGGGGAGGTCCAGAGGTTTCATTTATACTTCGATATATTTCGATAAACTTATCGATAACTGAGTTATCGGTCAAAATGTGATGACCAAAAGCCTTAAACTTTGGCTACACCGAGGGCATCAAACGAAAGTGGAGGTCGAAAGGTTTCATTTATACTTCGATATATTTCGATAAACTTATCGATAACTGAGTTATCGGTCAAAATGTGATGACCAAAAGCCTCAAACTTTGCCTACAACATGGGCTTCAAACGAATTCGGAGGTCCAAAGTTTCATTTATACCTCGATATATTTCGATAAACTTATCGATAACTGAGTTATCGGTCAAACTGTGATGACCAAAAGCCTCAAACTTTGCCTACAACATGGGCTTCAAACGAAAGGGAAGGGCCAAAGGTTTCATTTATACTTCTTTCGATAAACTTATCGATAACTGAGTTATCGGTCAAACTGTGATGACCAAAAGCCTCAAACTTTGCCTACAACATGGGCTTCAAACGAAAGCGGAGGTCCAAAGGTTTCATTTATACTTCGATATATTTCGATAAACTTATCGATAACTGAGTTATCGGTCAAAATGTGATGACCAAAAGCCTCAAACTTTGCCTACAACATGGGCTTCAAACGAAAGCGGAGGTCCAAAGTTTCATTTATACTTCGATATATTTCGATAAACTTATCGATAACTGAGCTATCGGTCAAAATGTGATGACCAAAAGCCTCAAACTTTGCCTACAACATGGGCTTCAAACGAAAGGGAAGGGCCAAAGGTTTCATTTATACTTCTTTCGATAAACTTATCGATAACTGAGTTATCGGTCAAAATGTGATGACCAAAAGCCTCAAATTTTGACTACAACATGGGCTTCAAACGAAAGCGGAGGTCCAAAGGTTTCATTTATACTTCGATATATTTCGATAAACTTATCGATTACTGAGTTATCGGTCAAATGTAATGACCAAAAGCCTTAAACTGGGCATACAACATGGACATCAAACGAAAGGGGAGGTCCAGAGGTTTCATTTATACTTCGATATATTTCGATAAACTTATCGATAACTGAGTTATCGGTCAAAATATGATGACCAAAAGCCTTAAACTTTGGCTACACCGAGGACATCAAACGAAAGTGGAGGTCGAAAGGTTTAATTTATACTTCGATATATTTCGATAAACTTATCGATAACTGAGTTATCGGTCAAAATGTGATGACCAAAAGCCTCAAATTTTGACTACAACATGGGCTTCAAACGAAAGCGGAGGTCCAAAGGTTTCATTTATACTTCGATATATTTCGATAAACTTATCGATTACTGAGTTATCGGTCAAATGTAATGACCAAAAGCCTTAAACTTGGCATACAACATGGACATCAAACGAAAGGGGAGGTCCAGAGGTTTCATTTATACTTCGATATATTTCGATAAACTTATCGATAACTGAGTTATCGGTCAAAATGTGATGACCAAAAGCCTCAAACTTTGCCTACAACATGGGCTTCAAACGAAAGCGGAGGTCCAAAGGTTTCATATATACTTCGATATATTTCGATAAACTTATCGATAACTGAGTTATCGGTCAAAATGTGATGACCAAAAGCCTCAAACTTTGCCTACAACATGGACTTCAAACGAAATCGGAGGTCCAAAGGTTTCATTTATACTTCGATATATTTCGATAAACTTATCGATAACTGAGTTATCGGTCAAAATGTGATGACAAAAAGCCTCAAACTTTGCCTACAACATGGGCTTCAAACGAAAGCGGAGGTCCAAAGGTTTCATTTATACTTCGATATATTTCGATAAACTTATCGATTACTGAGTTATCTGTCAAAATGTGATGACCGAAAGCCTTAAACTTTGGCTACACCATGGGCATCAAACGAAAGTGGAGATCGAAAGGTTTCATTTATACTTCGATATATTTCGATAAACTTATCGATGACCTAGTTATCAGTCAAAATGTGATGACCAAAAACCTTAAACTTTGCCTACAACATGGGCAGCAAACGAAAGAGGAGGTCGAAAGGTTTCATTTATACTGAGATATATTTCGATATACTTATCCATAATTGAGTTATCGGTCAAAATGTGATGACCAAAAGCCTTAAACTTTGGCTACACCGAGGGCATCAAACGAAAGTGGAGGTCGAAAGGTTTCATTTATACTTCGATATATTTCGATATACTTATCGATAACTGAGTTATCGGTCAAAATGTGATGACCAAAAACCTTAAACTTTGCCTACAACATGGGCAGCAAACGAAAGAGGAGGTCGAAAGGTTTCATTTATACTTCGATATATTTCGATATACTTATCCATAACTGAGTTATCGGTCAAAATGTGATGACCAAAAACCTTAAACTTTGCCTACAACATGGGCAGCAAACGAAAGAGGAGGTCGAAAGGTTTCATTTATACTTCGATATATTTCGATATACTTATCCATAACTGAGTTATCTGTCAAAATGTGATGACCGAAAGCCTTAAACTTTGGCTACACCATGGGCATCTAACGAAAGTGGAGATCGAAAGGTTTCATTTATACTTCGATATATTTCGATAAACTTATCGATGACCTAGTTATCAGTCAAAATGTGATGACCAAAAACCTTAAACTTTGCCTACAACATGGGCAGCAAACGAAAGAGGAGGTCGAAAGGTTTCATTTATACTGAGATATATTTCGATATACTTATCCATAACTGAGTTATCGGTCAAAATGTGATGACCAAAAGCCTTAAACTTTGGCTACACCGAGGGCATCAAACGAAAGTGGAGGTCGAAAGGTTTCATTTATACTTCGATATATTTCGATAAACTTATCGATGACCTAGTTATCAGTCAAAATGTGATGACCAAAAACCTTAAACTTTGCCTACAACATGGGCAGCAAACGAAAGAGGAGGTCGAAAGGTTTCATTTATACTGAGATATATTTCGATATACTTATCGATAACTGAGTTATCGGTCAAAATGTGATGACCAAAAACCTTAAACTTTGCCTACAACATGGGCAGCAAACGAAAGAGGAGGTCGAAAGGTTTCATTTATACTGAGATATATTTCGATATACTTATCGATAACTGAGTTATCGGTCAAAATGTGATGACCGAAAGCCTTAAACTTTGGCTACACCATGGGCATCTAACGAAAGTGGAGATCGAAAGGTTTCATTTATACTTCGATATATTTCGATAAACTTATCGATGACCTAGTTATCAGTCAAAATGTGATGACCAAAAAGCTTAAACTTTGCCTACAACATGGGCAGCAAACGAAAGAGGAGGTCGAAAGGTTTCATTTATACTTCGATATATTTCGATATACTTATCCATAACTGAGTTATCGGTCAAAATGTGATGACCAAAAACCTTAAACTTTGCCTACAACATGGGCAGCAAACGAAAGAGGAGGTCGAAAGGTTTCATTTATACTGAGATATATTTCGATATACTTATCCATAACTGAGTTATCGGTCAAAATGTGATGACCGAAAGCCTTAAACTTTGGCTACACCATGGGCATCAAACGCAAGGGGAGGTCCAAAGGTTTCATTTATACTTCGATATATTTCGATAAACTTCTCGATAACTGAGCTATCGGTCAAAATGTGATGACCAAAAGCCTCAAACTTTGCCTACAACAGGGGCTTCAAACGAAAGGGGAGGGCCAAAGGTTTCATTTATACTTCTTTCGATAAACTTATCGATTACTGAGTTATCAGTCAAAATGTGATGACCCAAAACCTTAAAATATGCCTACTATATGGGTATCAAACGAAAGGGGAGGTCGAAAGGTTTCATTTATACTTCGATATATTTCGATAAACTTATCGATGACCTAGTTATCGGTCTAAATATGAACACCAAAAACCTCAAACTTTGCCTTCAACATGGGCTTCAAACGCAAGGGGAGGTCCAAAGGTTTCATTTATACTTTGATATATTTCGATAAACTTATCGATAACTGAGTTATCGGTTAAAATGAGATGACCAAAAGCCTCAAACTTTGCCTACAACATGGGCTTCAAACGAAAGCGGAGGTCCAAAGGTTTCATTTATACTTCGATATATTTCGATAAACTTATCGATTACTGAGTTATCGGTCAAATGTAATGACCAAAAGCCTTAAACTTGGCATACAACATGGACATCAAACGAAAGGGAGGTCCAGAGGTTTCATTTATACTTCAATATATTTCGATAAACTTATCGATAACTGAGTTATCGGTCAAAATGTGATGACCAAAAGCCTTAAAATTTGCTTACAATAGGGGTATCAAATGAAAGGGGAGGTCGAAAAATTTCATTTATACTTCGATATATTTCGATTCACTTATCGATAACTGAGTTATCGGTCAAAATGTGATGACCAAAAGCCTTGAACTTTGCCTACAACATGGGCATCAAACGAAAGGGGAGGTCCAAAAGTTTAATTTATACTTCGATATATTTCGATTCACTTATCGATAACTGAGTTATCGGTCAAAATGTGATGACCAAAAGCCTTAAAATTTGCTTACAATAATGGTATCAAATGAAAGGGGAGGTCGAAAAATTTCATTTATACTTCGATATATTTCGATTCACTTATCAATAACTGAGTTCTCGGTCAAAATGTGATGACCAAAAGCCTTGAAACTTGCCTACAATATGGGTATCAAACGAAAGTGGAGATCGAAAGATTTCATTTATACTTCGATATATTTCGATAAACTTATCGATAACTGAGTTATCGGTAAAAATGTGATGTCCAAAGCCTTAAAATTTGCTTACAATAGGGGTATCAAATGAAAGGGGAGGTCGAAAAATTTAATTTATACTTCCATATATTTCGATTCACTTATCGATAACTGTGTTATCGGTCAAAATGTGATGACCAAAAGCCTTGAACTTTGCCTACAACATGGGCATCAAACGAAAGGGGAGGTCCAAAAGTTTCATTTATACTTCGATATATTTCGATTCACTTATCGATAACTGAGTTATCGGTCAAAATGTGATGACCAAAAGCCTTAAACTTTTCCTACAACATGGACATCAAACGAAAGGGGAGGTCCAAAAGTTTCATTTATACTTCGATATATTTCGATAAACTTATCGATGACCTAGTTATCGGTCAAAATGTGATGACCAAAAACCTTAAACTTAGCCTACAACATGGCAGCAAACGAAAGAGGAGGTCGAAAGGTTTCATTTATACTTCATATATCGGTCAAAATGTGATGACCAAAAGCCTTAAACTTTGCCTACAACATGGGCGTCAAACAAAAGCGGAGGTCCAAAGGTTTCATTTATACTTCGATATATTTCGACAAACTTATCAATTACTGAGTTATCGGTCAAAATGTGATGACCAAAAGCCTTAAACTTGGCATACAACATGGACATCAAACGAAAGGGGAGGTCCAAAGGTTTCATTTATACTTCGATATATTTCGATAAACTTATCGATAACTGAGTTATCGGTTAAAATGTGATGACCAAAAGCCTTAAACTTGGCATACAACATGGGCATCAAACGAAAGGGGAGGTCCGAAGGTTTCATTTATACTTCGATATATTTCGAAAAACTTATCGATAACTGAGTTATCGGTCAAAATGTGATGACCCAAAACCTTAAAATATGCCTACTATATGGGTATCAAACGGAAGGGGAGGTCGAAAGGTTTCATTTATACTTCGATATTTTTCGATATACTTATCCATAACTGAGTTATCGGTCAAAATGTGATGACCAAAAGCCTTAAACTCTGCCTACAACATGGACATCAAACGAAAAGGGAGGTGCAAAGGTTTCATTTATACTTCGATATATTTCGATAAACTTATCGATAACTGAGTTATCGGTCAAAATGTGATGACCAAAAACGTTAAACTTTGCCTACAACATGGGCAGCAAACGAAAGAGGAGGTCGAAAGGTTTCATTTATACTTCGATATTTTTCGATATACTTATCGATAACTGAGTTGATGACCAAAAGCCTTAAACTTTGCCTACAACATGGGCATCAAACGAAAGGCGAGGTCGAAAGATTTATTTTATACTTTGATATATTTCGATAAAATTAACGATAACTAAAAATGTGATGACCAAAAGCCTTAAACTTGGCATACAACATGGACATCAAACGAAAGGGGAGGTCCAAAGGTTTCATTTATACTTCGATATATTTCGATAAACTTATCGATAACTGAGTTATCGGTTAAAATGTGATGACCAAAAGCCTTAAACTTGGCATACAACATGGGCATCAAACGAAAGGGGAGGTGCAAAGGTTTCATTTATACTTCGATATATTTCGATAAACTTATCGATAACTGAGTTATCGGTCAAAATGTGATGGCCAAAAGCTTTAAAATTTGCCTTCAATGGGGGTATCAAATGAAAGGGGAGGCCGAAAAATTTCATTTATACTTCGATATATTTCGATTCACTTATCGATAACTGTGTTTTCGGTCGAAATGTGATGACCAAAAGCCTTGAACTTTGCCTACAACATGGGCATCAAACGAAAGGCTAGGTCGAAAAATTTCATTTATACTTCGATATATTTCGATTCACTTATCGATAACTGCGTTATCGGTCAAAATGTTATGACCAAAAGCCTTGAACTTTGCCTACAATATGGGCATCCAACGAAAGTGGAGATCTAAAGGTTTCATTTATACTTCGATATATTTCGATAAACTTATCAATAACTGAGTTATCGGTAAAAATGTGATGTCCAAAGCCTTAAAATTTGCTTACAATAGGGATATCAAATGAAAGAGGAGGTCGAAAAATTTCATTTATTCTTCCATATATTTCGATTCACTTATCGATAACTGTGTTATCGGTCAAAATGTGATGACCAAAAGCCTTGAACTTTGCCTACAACATGGGCATCAAACGAAAGGGGAGGTCCAAAAGTTTCATTTATACTTCGATATATTTCGATAAACTTATCGATGACCTAGTTATCGGGCAAAATGTGATGACCAAATACCTTAAACTTAGCCTACAACATGGGCCGCAAATGAAAGAGGAGGTCGAAAGGTTTAATTTATACTTCATATATCGGTCAAAATGTGATGACCAAAAGCCTTAAACTTTGCCTACAACATGGGCTTCAAACGAAAGCGGAGGTCCAAAGGTTTCATTTATACTTCGATATATTTCGATAAACTTATCGATTACTGAGTTATCGGTCAAAATGTGATGACCAAAAGCCTTAAACTTGGCATACAACATGGACATCAAACGAAAGGGGAGGTCCAAAGGTTTCATTTATACTTCGATATATTTCGATAAACTTATCGATAACTGAGTTATCGGTTAAAATGTGATGACCAAAAGCCTTAAACTTGGCATACACCATGGGCATCAAACGAAAGGGGAGGTCCGAAGGTTTCATTTATACTTCGATATATTTCGAAAAACTTATCGATAACTGAGTTATCGGTCAAGATGCGATGACCCAAAACCTTAAAATATGCCTACTGTATGGGTATCAAACGGAAGGGGAGGTCGAAAGGTTTCATTTATACTTCGATATTTTTCGATATACTTATCGGTCAAAATGTGATGACCAAAAGCCTTAAACTTTGCCTACAACATGGACATCAAACGAAAGGGGAGGTCCAAAGGTTTCATTTATACTTCGATATATTTCGATAAACTTATCGATAACTGAGTTATCGGTCAAAATGTGATGACCAAAAAACTTAAACTTTGTATACAACATGGGCAGCAAACGAAAGAATGGGTCGAAAGGTTTCATTTATACTTCGATATTTTTCGATATACTTATCCATAACTGAGTTATCGGTCAAAATGTGATGACCAAAAGCCTTAGACTTTGGGTACACCAAGGGCATCAAACGAAAGTGGAGGTCGAAAGGTTTCATTTATACTTCGATATATTTCGATAAACTTATCGATAACTGAGTTATCGGTCAAAATATGATGACCAAAAGCCTTAAACTTTGCCTACAACATGGGCATCAAACGAAAGGGGAGGTCGAAAGATTTATTTTATACCTTGATATATTTCGATAAAATTAACGATAACTAAGTTATCGGTCAAAATGTGATGACCAAAAGCCTCAAACTTTGCCTACAACATGGGCATCAAACGAAAGGGGAGGTCGAAAGATTTCTTTTATAATTTGATATATGTATTTCGATAAAATTAACGATAACTGAGTTATCGGTCAAAATGTGATGGCCAAAAGCTTTAAAATTTGCTTACAATAGGGGTATCAAATGAAAGGGGAGGCCGAAAAATTTCATTTATACTTCGATATATTTCGATTCACTTATTGATAACTGAGTTATCGGTCAAAAAGTGATGACCAAAAGCCTTGAACTTTGCCTACAACATGGGCATCAAACGAAAGGAGAGGTCGAATGATTTCTTTTATACTTTGATATATTTCGATAAAATTAACGATAACTAAGTTATCGGTCAAAATGTGATGACCAAAAGCCTTAAACTTTGCCTACAACATGGGCATCAAACGAAAGGGGAGGTCGAAAGATTTCTTTTATACTTTGATATATTTCGATAAAATTAACGATAACTAAGTTATCGGTCAAAATGTGATGACCAAAAGCCTTAACCTTTGACTACAACATGGACAGCAAACGAAAGAGGAGGTCGAAAGGTTTCATTTATACTTCATATATCGGTTAAAATGTGATGACCAAAAGCCTTAAACTTTGCCTACAACATGGGCTTCAAACGAAAGGGGAGGTCGAAAGATTTCTTTTATACTGTGATATATTTCGATAAAATTAACGATAACTAAGTTATCGGTCAAAATGTGATGACCAAAAGCCTCAAACTTTGCCTACAACATGGGCATCAAACGAAAGGGGAGGTCGAAAGATTTCTTTTATACTTTGATATATTTCGATAAAATTAACGATAACTAAGTTATCGGTCAAAATGTGATGACCAAAAGCCTTAAACTTTGACTACAACATGGACAGCAAACGAAAGAGGAGGTCGAAAGGTTTCATTTATACTTCATATATCGGTTAAAATGTGATGACCAAAAGCCTTAAACTTTGCCTACAACATGGGCTTCAAACGAAAGGGGAGGTCGAAAGATTTCATTTATACTTCGATATATTTCGACAAACTTATCGATTACTGAGTTATCGGTCAAAATGTGATGACCAAAAGCCTTAAACTTGGCATACAACATGGACATCAAACGAAAGGGGAGGTCCAAAGGTTTCATTTATACTTCGATATATTTCGATAAACTTATCGATAACTGAGTTATCGGTTAAAATGTGATGACCAAAAGCCTTAAACTTGGCATACAACATGGGCATCAAACGAAAGGGGAGGTCCGAAGGTTTCATTTATACTTCGATATATTTCGAAAAACTTATCGATAACTGAGTTATAGGTCAAAATGTGATGACCCAAAACCTTAAAATATGCCTACTATATGGGTATCAAACGGAAGGGGAGGTCGAAAGGTTTCATTTATACTTCGATATTTTTCGATATACTTATCCATAACTGAGTTATCGGTCAAAATGTGATGACCAAAAGCCTTAAACTTTGCCTACAACATGGACATCAAACGAAAGGGGAGGTGCAAAGGTTTCATTTATACTTCGATATATTTCGATAAACTTATCGATAACTGAGTTATCGGTCAAAATGTGATGACCAAAAACGTTAAACTTTGCCTACAACATGGGCAGCAAACGAAAGAGGAGGTCGAAAGGTTTCATTTATACTTCGATATTTTTCGATATACTTATCGATAACTGAGTTGATGACCAAAAGCCTTAAACTTTGCCTACAACATGGGCATCAAACGAAAGGCGAGGTCGAAAGATTTATTTTATACTTTGATATATTTCGATAAAATTAACGATAACTAAGTTATCGGTAAAAATGTGATGACCAAAAGCCTCAAACTTTGCCTACAACATGGGCATCAAACGAAAGGGGAGGTCGAAAGATTTATTTTATAATTTGATATATTTCGATAAAATTAACGATAACTGAGTTATCGGTCAAAATGTGATGGCCAAAAGCTTTAAAATTTGCTTACAATGGGGGTATCAAATGAAAGGGGAGGCCGAAAAATTTCATTTATACTTCGATATATTTCGATTCACTTATCGATAACTGTGTTTTCGGTCGAAATGTGATGACCAAAAGCCTTGAACTTTGCCTACAACATGGGCATCAAACGAAAGGCTAGGTCGAAAAATTTCATTTATACTTCGATATATTTCGATTCACTTATCGATAACTGAGTTATCGGTCAAAATGTTATGACCAAAAGCCTTGAACTTTGCCTACAATATGGGCATCCAACGAAAGTGGAGATCTAAAGGTTTCATTTATACTTCGATATATTTCGATAAACTTATCAATAACTGAGTTATCGGTAAAAATGTGATGTCCAAAGCCTTAAAATTTGCTTACAATAGGGATATCAAATGAAAGAGGAGGTCGAAAAATTTCATTTATTCTTCCATATATTTCGATTCAGTTATCGATAACTGTGTTATCGGTCAAAATGTGATGACCAAAAGCCTTGAACTTTGCCTACAACATGGGCATCAAACGAAAGGGGAGGTCCAAAAGTTTCATTTATACTTCGATATATTTCGATAAACTTATCGATGACCTAGTTATCGGGCAAAATGTGATGACCAAATACCTTAAACTTAGCCTACAACATGGGCCGCAAATGAAAGAGGAGGTCGAAAGGTTTAATTTATACTTCATATATCGGTCAAAATGTGATGACCAAAAGCCTTGAACTTTGCCTACAACATGGGCTTCAAACGAAAGCGGAGGTCCAAAGGTTTCATTTATACTTCGATATATTTCGATAAACTTATCGATTACTGAGTTATCGGTCAAAATGTGATGACCAAAAGCCTTAAACTTGGCATACAACATGGACATCAAACGAAAGGGGAGGTCCAAAGGTTTCATTTATACTTCGATATATTTCGATAAACTTATCGATAACTGAGTTATCGGTCAAAATGTGATGACCAAAAAACTTAAACTTTGTATACAACATGGGCAGCAAACGAAAGAATGGGTCGAAAGGTTTCATTTATATGTACTTCGATATTTTTCGATATACTTATCCATAACTGAGTTATCGGTCAAAATGTGATGACCAAAAGCCTTAGACTTTGGGTACACCAAGGGCATCAAACGAAAGTGGAGGTCGAAAGGTTTCATTTATACTTCGATATATTTCGATAAACTTATCGATAACTGAGTTATCGGTCAAAATATGATGACCAAAAGCCTTAAACTTTGCCTACAACATGGGCATCAAACGAAAGGGGAGGTCGAAAGATTTATTTTATACCTTGATATATTTCGATAAAATTAACGATAACTAAGTTATCGGTCAAAATGTGATGACCAAAAGCCTCAAACTTTGCCTACAACATGGGCATCAAACGAAAGGGGAGGTCGAAAGATTTCTTTTATAATTTGATATATGTATTTCGATAAAATTAACGATAACTGAGTTATCGGTCAAAATGTGATGGCCAAAAGCTTTAAAATTTGCTTACAAAAGGGGTATCAAATGAAAGGGGAGGCCGAAAAATTTCATTTATACTTCGATATATTTCGATTCACTTATTGATAACTGAGTTATCGGTCAAAAAGTGATGACCAAAAGCCTTGAACTTTGCCTACAACATGGGCATCAAACGAAAGGAGAGGTCGAATGATTTCTTTTATACTTTGATATATTTCGATAAAATTAACGATAACTAAGTTATCGGTCAAAATGTGATGACCAAAAGCCTTAAACTTTGCCTACAACATGGGCATCAAACGAAAGGGGAGGTCGAAAGATTTCTTTTATACTTTGATATATTTCGATAAAATTAACGATAACTAAGTTATCGGTCAAAATGTGATGACCAAAAGCCTTAAACTTTGACTACAACATGGACAGCAAACGAAAGAGGAGGTCGAAAGGTTTCATTTATACTTCATATATCGGTTAAAATGTAATGACCAAAAGCCTTAAACTTTGCCTACAACATGGGCTTCAAACGAAAGGGGAGGTCGAAAGATTTCTTTTATACTTTGATATATTTCGATAAAATTAACGATAACTAAGTTATCGGTCAAAATGTGATGACCAAAAGCCTCAAACTTTGCCTACAACATGGGCATCAAACGAAAGGGGAGGTCGAAAGATTTCTTTTATACTTTGATATATTTCGATAAAATTAACGATAACTAAGTTATCGGTCAAAATGTGATGACCAAAAGCCTTAAACTTTGACTAAAACATGGACAGCAAACGAAAGAGGAGGTCGAAAGGTTTCATTTATACTTCATATATCGGTTAAAATGTGATGACCAAAAGCCTTAAACTTTGCCTACAACATGGGCTTCAAACGAAAGGGGAGGTCGAAAGATTTCTTTTATACTTTGATATATTTCGATAAAATTACCGATAACTAAGTTATCGGTCAAAATGTGATGACCAAAAGCCTCAAACTTTGCCTACAACATGGGCATCAAACGAAAGGGGAGGTCGAAAGATTTCTTTTATAATTTGATATATGTATTTCGATAAAATTAACGATAACTGAGTTATCGGTCAAAATGTGATGACCAAAAGCCTTAAACTTTGCCTACAACATGGGCATCAAACGAAAGGGGAGGTCGAAAGATTTCTTTTATAATTTGATATATGTATTTCGATAAAATTAACGATAACTGAGTTATCGGTCAAAATGTGATGGCCAAAAGCTTTAAAATTTGCTTACAATAGGGGTATCAAATGAAAGGGGAGGCCGAAAAATTTCATTTATACTTCGATATATTTCGATTCACTTATTGATAACTGAGTTATCGGTCAAAAAGTGATGACCAAAAGCCTTGAACTTTGCCTACAACATGGGCATCAAACGAAAGGAGAGGTCGAATGATTTCTTTTATACTTTGATATATTTCGATAAAATTAACGATAACTAAGTTATCGGTCAAAATGTGATGACCAAAAGCCTTAAACTTTGCCTACAACATGGGCATCAAACGAAAGGGGAGGTCGAAAGATTTCTTTTATACTTTGATATATTTCGATAAAATTAACGATAACTAAGCTATCGGTCAAAATGTGATGACCAAAAGCCTTAAACTTTGCCTACAACATGGGCATCAAAGGAAAGGGGAGGTCCAAAGGTTTCATTTTTACTTCGATATATTTCGATAAACTTATCGATAACTGAGTTATCGGTCAAAATGTGATGACCAAAAGCCTTAACCTTGGCATACAACATGGACATCAAACGAAAGGGGACGTCCAAAGGTTTCATTATACCTAGTAGTGCTTCGCACACAAGGTATATTAACTTCATTCGGCTTACGGTAGTATGTAACGGCATAAACGAATCGAGATAAATATTGACTTATATATATCAAAATGTTCAGGAGGAAAAGAGAAATTGATTGAGCCATGTCCGTCCGTCCGTCCGTCCGCCTGTAAACACGATAACTTGAGTAAATCTTGAGATATCTCAATGAAATTTGGTATGTAGGTTCCTTTTCACTTATCTCCGAGCGCTATTGAAAATAGGCAAAATCGGTTAAAAGCCACGCCCTCTTTCTATATATATAATATTTTGGAAAATACAAAAAGAGTGATTATTCAGTACATAATACACCTATAAGGATAATATTTGGTGTGCACTTTAGCGTTAAGGCAACAAATACATTTTTGAAGAAATTTTTAAAAAGGGGCGTGGCACCGCCCTCTTTTGATATAGTCAAATTTGGAAATATTATTAATCATAAATCAAACACCGCTCAAGATAGCAAAATAAAATTCAGCACACATATTTATATTAATACAAGCAATATTTCGAAAAAAAATTAGCGAAATCGGGTTAGGTCCACGCCCAATTTTATACGAAAGATTTTGAAAAGGATCATAGATATATTGAATATGCTATAACTTTGCTTAAACTAGCTGTATATAATTTCTATTTCACCTCTGAAGTGTTCGTGGGCAAAGAAAGTCGAAAGCACAAAATTTATGGAAAATGGGCGTGGCCCCGCCCCTTTATGGGGGATTATTCCACAAAACTTTCCATGCCATAACTCCGGTAAAAATTGACTTATTGAAACGATATTTAGAGAAAGTGTTCAGCATATAAAGCTTACTCTTTGCTGTAAAAATAAACAAAATCGAAGAACGGACACGCCCACTTTTTGAACACAGTTCTAAAAAATTTCTTCGTAAACTTAAAATCGCGATATTTCAATAATTATATAAGTTATATAAATAAGATTTTACACACATAATAAGCCTTTTAAGCAAAACTGAACTGTACACAAATTTTGTGGATTTTGGTGAAGTAGGCGTGGCGCCGCCCACTTTTTAGCATAAAAGCTCTGCTATTTTCAAAAGCGATTGCTTGGAATTTCAAGAATGTATTTCAATGAAATTTTGTGAGAGCGTTCCCAATAGTATGTAGTATATTCCTGCCAAAAATTACGCAAATCGAATAACAAACAAGCAAGATTTACGGCAAGTAGTTAACACCCTACTGCCTTTTTTTTATTAATTATACCTTTCATGAACATGAAATGGTATTATAACTTTGGTCCGATGTTTGTAAGTATGAGAAGAAGAAGAGATAGACCCACCATTAAGTATACCGAAATGATCAGGATGATAAGCTGAGTTGATTTAGCCATGTCCGTCTGTCCGTCCGTCCGTCTGTCCGTCTGTCCGTCTGTCTGTTTGAACGCAAACTAGTCCCTCAATTTTAGACCTATCTCGATGAAATTTGGTATAGGGCCGCCATTTTGCATGGGATTAATTATTTGTCGGAACCAGCCAGATCGGACCGATACGAAGCATAGCTCCCATACAATCGATTGTTCCGATAAACGGGTTTTGGTCTATAAATCTTGCAATTAAAAAGCTAGGACCGCAAAATTTTGCACTTTTCGTACATATTGTATAAGTAACATGTGTAGTGAAAATGACTCAAATCGGACCAACCAAACATATAGCTCCCATATAATCGATAGTTTCGATAAATGGGTTTTGTGCTATAGATTTTGCAGTTAAGAAGCTAGAAACGTAAAATTTTGCAGGTTTGGTACTTATTACATATGTGATGTGTGTAGTGAAAATCATACAGATCGGACTAACATAACATATAGCTCCCATATAATCGATTGCTCCGATAACTCTGGTTTGGGCCATGTATTTTCAAATTAACAGTTTTGAAGAGTTTGTACCAATGGTAAGTAAGGATCGGACACTTAAAAAAGTTATGCGTATTCATGAAAGGTATGAAGCCCTCGGCACAGCCGAAGACAGCCCATTGTTTTTTTTATTTTCATACCTTTCATGAACATGAGGAAAGGTATTTATATTTTGTTATTTAGTAATAATTTAATTTACCACTCACAACAGAAGTGTTTTTATCGAAAACAATCAGTTGCCTTTATAACAAATTTTCAGGTATGTATTAAAATAGACCTGAGTAAATTAGGATACCAAAACAGATCACTACTAGGTATTTAATGTTCGGTTGCACCCGAACTTAGACTTCCTTACTAGTTTTTACTTCGATATATTTCGATAAACTTATCGATAACTGAGTTATCGGTCAAAATGTGATGACCGAAAGCCTTAAACTTGGCATACAACAAGGGCATCAAACGAAAGGGGAGGTCAAAAGGTTTCATCTATACTTCGATATATTTCGAAAAGCTTATCGATAACTGAGTTATCGGTCAAAATGTGATGACCCAAAACCTTAAAATATGTCTACTATATGGGTATCAATCGGAAAGGGAGTGTAAATAACTGATTTCTACTACCAGGCTAAATAAGTGAGCCGTAGTTTAGGTTGTAGAATCAATTGAATTGGTTTATTGAGAATCACTTTCTTTTATACAAAATTCTTACACTAATACTTACAAATTATTTACGAACTAAAATACATATACTTATGTATATAGTACTAATACATACAAACTAAAATGCATAATTCTAAAATATGCTAAGTCAACATATGGTTGCAATAAATATATAAATATGTCAGTCGCAGTGACAAACTGACGTTGTGTTCAGTTGGTCATTGCGACTGTCTTTGGCGGTGTCCACACAAGTGTAACAAGATCCTCGTTATGTGCGGCATGTGCACTATTTGTATAAACTCCCGCTGAGCTCAATGTAACTAATTTGGGCAGAATGTTGTTTGTATACATTCATATTTGCTTATACATTTATGTGCACATGACAATTAAAGTAAAAGGGCGATGTGTTTATGTAATGCTACACCTTCCCTCTTAAAAAAAAAATAGATATATATATTTGTAGTCAACTATTTATATATATCTATTTGAACCGCTTGATGTTTGTTTGAAATTTTTAATTGTTGTAGGATCTTGTTACCATTGTTTTGTCACATGTTTTTATTTTATTTCTATTTGTTTGTATACTTTATTTGATACTTGATATTGTTTTCTTTTGGCTTGTGCGGTGTATAAGATTGAGTAAATTGGAATGCTTATGGAGTGCATTGCTTCTTTTTATTTTTAACGCTACGAGTTTTAAATTGGTTTAAGTCTATTCTTATGAATTTCGATTTCTTTTTTGTTTTTGTTACTGTCTCCTATGCTATGTGGAATTAAAGTGTAGTTGTTATTTTTATCAATATTTTTTACTTTATAGTGTCCTGTATATTTATTTTCTAACTTATGAGAGGCCTCTTCTCTAACTAATACTAAATCTTCTATATTTATTTCCTTACTATAACTACTTTTGTCACAATTAAACTTTTGTTTTTCTTTAGCCTCTTGGACTAATTTTCTAGCTCTCTGCTGTGCTATCTGGAGTCTATATTTTATTTCTTTGTCATAAGCCTCGTGATTGTACAGTGGGCTGATTTTATTTTCTTCTAAAAACTCGTAATTTGGTGGATTTTTCCCAAATATGACCTCAAACGGGCAATATTTATGTATGGTAGATGGTGTTGTATTGTAACAATACGCGAAGTACTTAAGGTATTCATCCCAATCGTCTTTGTCACTGGATATGTACGAGCGTACATATTCATTGAATGTTCGGTAACTGCGTTCTACTGGACTCAAGGTTTGATGATGGTAGGGTGTTGAGGTTTTATGCTCAATTTTTAGTAGTTTACAAAGTTCTTTGAATAAGCTGTTTTTGTATTCGGTGCCCATGTCTGTCATAATTGATTTCATGCGTCCATAAATCAAAATGAATTCTTCAAACACGGCCTTAGCAACTGTTGTTGCGTGTTTGCTTGGGACTGGAATTGCTACCAAGTATTTTGTTAGCTCGCATATAATGGTAACTGCATATTCGTTTCCATTTATCGATTTTGGTAATGGTCCGACTGTATCGATTTGTACAATGTCAAATGCCTTCGGAGGTGTCTCCGTTATTGTCATTGGCTCTTTTATGTGTTTATTTGTTTTATTTTTCTTGCAGTGGATGCAGCTCTTTATGTATTTTCGTATGCCATTTTTCATATTCAGCCAGCTATATTTCTGATTGATTTTATCTGTCATGCGATTTATTCCTGGGTGGCCACCACTAATAGGATCGTCATGATATTTTTGCAGAATTTCTTTAATTTTCCCGGGATTTGTCACGTATATAACCTCTGGGGTTAGAGCGATTGTTAACTTTTTGAGAACTTTATTACCCATTTCAATAAATTTTGCTACTGCAGTATAATTCATTTTAAACAATTTGTCCCCTATGGACAACTGTACTTGTACAAGTCCTAAATTGCCGGCTTCTCTTTCAAGCCTGGTAAAGAATTGTCCTAAGTCAATCTTATCCTCAACAATTAGGTTGCTTGTATCAAAATTGCTACAAATTTTCTTTCCTTTTTTGAAATAAAATTTCGGAGGATTGAAAACGAGCTCGACATGTCTTTTTACTTCAAATTTATTAAGCGCTTCATATATTTTGGGGTTCTCTGTATGACTTTCTTTATTCTCAATATTCTTGCTATTCTTTTTAGCTGCTGATCTGGTAGTTATTTTTAATATTTTGCTTGCTTCCACTGACAAGTCTTTCAAATTTGTTATAGTTATGCGGGATAATGAGTCCGCTATGTGGTTTTCTTTACCAGCTATGTACTCCACTTCAAAATCGTACTCTTCTAAATCTAGTCTTACTCGTGTCAGCTTTGAGGAAGGACTTTTCATTGAAAATAAGTATGTTAATGGGCGGTGGTCGGTTTTAACTAGGAATTTTCTGCCATATACGTATGGTCTGAAAAAGGTTATGGCCCAATGAATCGCGGCCAATTCTTTTTATACCTAGTAGTGCTTCGCACACAAGGTATATTAACTTCATTGGCCTAACGGTAGTATGTAACGGCATAAACGAATCGAGATAGATATTGACTTATATATATCAAAATGTTCAGGAGGAAAAGAGGAATTGATTGAGCCATGTCCGTCCGTCCGTCCGTCCGTCTGTAAACACGATAACTTGAGTAAATCTTGAGATATCTCAATGAAATTTGGTATGTAGGTTCCTTTTCACTTATCGCCGAGCGATTGAAAATAGGCAAAATCGGTTAAAAGCCACGCCCACTTTCTATATATATAATATTTTCGAAAATACAAAAAGAGTGATTATTCAGAACATAATACACCTATAAGGATAAAATTTGATGTGCACTTTAGCGTTAAGGCAAAAAATAAATTTTTGATTAAGTCAAATTTGGAAATATTATTAGTCATAAATCAAAAACCGCTCAAGATAGCAAAATAAAATTCAGCACACATATTTATATTAATACAAGCAATATTTCGAAAAAAAATTATTGAAATCGGGTTAGGTCCACGCCCAATTTTATACGAAAGATTTTGAAAAGGATCATAGATATATAGAATATGCTATAACTTTGCTGAAACTACTTGTATATCATTTCTATTTCACCTCTAAAGTGTTCGTGGGCAAAGAAAGTCGAAAGCACAAAATTTTTGGAAAATGGGCGTGGCCCCGCCCCTTTGTGGTGGATTATTCCAAAAAACTTTTCATGCCATAACTCCGGTAAAAATTGACTTATTGAAGCGATATTTAGAGAAATGGTTCAACATATAAAGCTAACTCTTTGCTGTAAAAATAAACAAAATTGGTGAACGGACACGCCCACTTTTTGAACACAGTTCTAAAAAATTTCTTCGTATAATTAAAATCGCGATATTTGTATAAGTTATATAAATAAGATTTTACACACATAACAAGCTTTTTAAGCAAAACTGAACTGTATAAAAATTTTGTGGATTTGGTAAAGTAGGCGTGGCGCCGCCCACTTTTAGCATAAAAGGTCAGCTATTTTCAAAAGCAATTGCTTGAAATTTCAAGAAGGTATTTCAATGAAAGTTAGTGGGATGCTTCCCAATAGTATATAGTATACTCCTGCCAAAAATTACGCAAATCGGATAGCAAACACGCAAAATATACTTACAAGTAGTTAACACCCTACTGCCTTTTTTTTTATTAATTTTTTTTATTTTCATACCTTTCATGAACATGGGGAAAGCTATTTATATTTTGTTATTTAGTGATAGTTTAATTTACCACTTACAATAGAAATGTTTTTATCGAAAACAATCAGTTGCCTTTATAACAAATTTTCAGGTATGTATTAAAATAGACCTGAGTAAGTAAATTAGGATACCAAAACAGATCACTACTAGGTATTTAATGTTCGGTTACACCCGAACTTAGACTTCCTTACTAGTTCTATTGTAGCTTTGTTAGATTCGCCTTTTGTAAAGGACCTTGAAGCGTAAGCAATTGGTAACTGTTTGCCATCATGTTCTTGGCTAAGGACTGCACCACAAGCGTATCCACTAGCGTCTGTTGTTATGCAGAATTCTTTTTCGAAATTCTGGTATTGCAAAAGTTTTGGACTAATTAATGATTCCTTTAAGTAGGTAAAAGCTTTTTGACATTCTTCTGTCCATTCGAAGGTAACATTCTTTTTGCAAAGCCTAGTTAATTTTCTAGAATATTCTGCAAAATTCGGAACAAATCTTCTGTAATAATTGCAGAAGGCTACGAATCTTTTAACTTCATCTGCTGTTTTTGGCGTCGGATAGTTTTGAACGGTTTCAAATTTGCTTGGATCGGGTAATATTCCCTTGTTTGTACATTTATGTCCTAAATAAGTTACTTCTTGACTGAAAAATAAGCATTTATCTGGATGTAATTTTTGGTTGTATTTTCGACAAGTGGAGAGTACGTCTCTTAAGTTTTTTAGCATGTGATTTTCGGAGCAACCTAATACGACTAAATCATCCATGTAGAGAAATGCTTGGGATGGTTTGAGACCTGCGAATGCTAGGGTCATCATTCTTTGGAATGAATTTGGTGCTACTTTTAATCCATAAGGTAGTCTTTTGAATCTATATGTGCCATTTTCGGCTGTAAATGAAGTTATATCCCTTGAATCTGGGTGTAGTTCGATTTGATGAAAACCTGACATAAGGTCTAGGCATGAAAAATATTTTGCTCTTCCAAGTTGGTCTAAAATGTCATCAATTCTTGGAAGTGGGAATTTGTCTGCTGCTAGCTTTTTATTTACCTGTCTGTAGTCGACTACTAGTCTCCATCTTTTTTCTGTTTGTCCTGGAAGTGATTTTTTAGGGACTAGTAGGATTGGGCTATTATATTCTGATATGGAGGGTTCTATTATATCATCTTCTATTAGCTTATTTACTTGTTTGCTTATTTCTCCCTTTTGGGTTTGAGGTAATCTATTATTTTTTTATGTAAACTGGGGTGTCATCCTTCATATTTATTTTCTGTTTATAGAAATTATTAGAGGTGATTGGTTCTAGTGCAAATATGTCTATAAATTCTGTGCAAAGTGTTGTTAATTGAGTGTTGACGAATTTTGGAAAAATTTTTGTTAATCGTTTTAATTTTTCTGTATCGTTGCAATTTTTACTGTGCTTTTCTGTTTTAATTAGTGTGTAATCATCTAAGTTTTCGGTCTGGATTCTGTAATTTTGGATAGTTGTGTTTTTATGTGTAGTATTAATGATTCTAACAAAAGTTTGATCCTTGTTTGTGATTGTATTTGCTATAAAAATGCCTTCAGATAATTCTTGGTGTGGAATAAAAATGTGTTTGTTATCGGTATTTACTTTAATTTGTCTAATGACTTCAGATCTAGCTGGAATTGTGATTGTGTTGACGGACATACAGTTTGTTAGATTCATTGTTATTGTTTGAGGGAAATCATATGGTCTTAAAATTAGTTTGTCATCTGTTTTTCAGTAATCTAGAATACAAGTGTATTTCTTTATGAAATCTAGGCCTATTATTCCATCACATGGAATTGGGAAGTTGTCTTCTACAACATGAAATTTATGGTAAATTAGAAGGTCATCGCCTTTTAAGTCCGCTTTAACTGTACCTAGTGTGCTAGTTATTCCCTGACCAATGCCTTTCCAATCTGTGATTTGTTCAGTATTTATTTTTCCTTTATTATCTATTTGCTGTTTTTTAATTATGGAGATATCGGCTCCAGTATCAACTAAAAAATTTGAGTATGAATTGTTTAACGATGTCCTTGTAGATATATAGCTGTTTAAGTTTAGATTAAGTACGCATATTTTTCGTTTTGTTCATTTTGAAGTGGAGTCTCCTGGTTTTCCGTTTCGGTACAACTGCGCACGTTACGGGTTTGTGTGTATGGTCTGTTTGTATTTCGGGATTGTGATCCTCTATTATTGTTACTATTGTAATTGTTGTTTGATCTAAAATTATTGTTGTAGCCTGACTGTGGTCTGTATCTTCTATTTTGGTAATTTCCATAGTTGTTACTACGGTAACCTCCACGGAAATTACTCCGGTATTCACCTTGTTGTCGTACATTTAAAATTGTGTTAGAGCTGCCTGTAATTTCGGTACAGCTGTTTGTGAATTTGGAGATTGCGTCGTTCATTGTTGCGAACGTTCCCGCTTGCATTATCATCTTAACTTGGGTGTTGGAGCAGTTTTTGCACATGGCTTTGACTGCTGCCTGTGTTGCATATCTCGTGGCTAAGTCTGGATTTAATCCATCTGAGATATACGCTCCTTCCAATGTCCTTGTTATTTTTTCTACTTCTGTGTACTGGTTAGCAGTTTTGCTACGCTGCTGGATGTTCAGGAGTTTAGCTGTTAAAACTTCTACTGATTCACCCTTTATTGCGGTTTTTAATTTAATTTTTATTTGCTCTATTGTGCTTTCATTACGGATGAAATTTCTTGCCGTTCCCTTTAGCTTGGTCTTTATCATTGTTATAGCTAAAGCTTCGTGCTCATCCTTGATTTGCTCAAGTATATCAAGGGCGTCCAAGAAACTGTGTAGGTTTTCTGGTTTACCATCAAACTCCGGTAGCACTGACGAAGCAGTTTTAATGAATTCAACTGTTGTTTGCACCATTGTGACTTTTATGATTGGGGTATTTATGGATTGAAAATTTGGTTTAATTTCTTTTATTGTTGCTGTCTGGCTAGTGGAAGGTGTTGGAATCGGACTCTGAGCGCGTTCCAACAAAAGGAAATTGAAGTCTATTTTAAGCTTCTCCTGCACTGTGGTTGGTATGTTGCATTCTATATTGTGCCTAGCTAACGAAGATACCAATTTATCTCGTACTGCGAAAAAAAATTGGCTAGCCTCCTTTTGGTGTTCTTTGGTAAGTATACGGTTTGTTGTATTAATTACCTGTCTTATTCTTTCTAAAGCTCCTGCGATTATGTTCAAATACTTGACTATTGTTTCTGGTTTTATAAGAGCGCTTTTATTTATGCATTTGTATGATTTACTGGCTTTTGTTTTTTCTTCAGATAATGCGTTATAAATTTCTTGCCATCTACTCATTTCTTAAACGCGTTGGTGTGCGTCGTTTAATTGTCTCAATTTGTTTTTGATATAATTTTTTATTAAGATTGCAATTGCAACAATTAAACATGTGACTACACATCCAAAAATAGTCAACCATTTGTCGGGAAGCTCTTCCTTATTTTCTACAATAGTATGTGGTTCATATTTAACTAGTTTGTTTTCATATTTAATTTTTCCCTGCAGAATTTTCTTTTCCTACCTCGTATCCTGCTATTCCTATCAATATTCCATTTAAGGCAATTTTCCACCAAGCCATTTTCAAAGGAAAAGAAGATCGATTTTTTTTTTTTTTTTTTTTTTATTATTATTATTCATTCATTTATTTATATATATATATATTTTTTTTTTTTTTTAAATTCGGGTTTACTGTAGCTAATAATCTGTATGTTTCTTCTATTAACGTGGAAGGGTATAACAAATCTTCCATTGTGGGTTCTCTACCCATTCCTATATAGTACCAAAATTGTTTTAATTTGTTTAAATTGTACCTATTGCTTCCCTTTCCTCGTATTCTGGATCTACGATCTGTATCTGCGTTTTCTAGATTGTCCACAATTTTATTTATTACTTCGTAATCAAGATTATCGGGTAATGCACACTCCATTAGGAAAATTATAACAAGAGCGTTCAAACTTACTCAATTAAATTTTTTTTTTTTCAATTTGTTTTAATATATTTAGTCTATTCTCTGAGTTGGTAGCGAAGTTAAGCTGTTGGTGTAACTTTGCTAGTTCTACTCGTTTCTTTACTTTCTTTCCTGCTCTTTTCCTTTTTCTTACAATTGTTGGAGCAGGGATTTTTGTTATTTCTTCCTTTTTATTTAAATTATTCCTTTCCCGATACTCTTCAATAGTTATCGGTTTAGGACCTACTTTTTCTGACTTACGACTCTCGAGAATCTGATTTTTAGCTTGGATGAATGTGTCTATACACTTTTGGAAGAGTTCATCAATTTCTTCTTGCACTGTTTTATCAGTCTCTTGAGTCAAAATCGTTTGCATTATATTCTCGTATAGAAAAATTTTTTTTTTTTTTTTTTTTTTTTAATTTTTAAATTTTGCCCCTAAGCAAATTACTGCTATTGGTTTGGCGACCATAAGGCGTGCCGAAGTTTTCTATAAAAATTTTTTCTTAATTCTACCTTACGCTGCCATTCTTGCCACTAGTTTTGTCTTCTGGTTGCCAATGTCTTCGAAATTTATTTTGTTTTGTGCTGCCATCATCAAATTATTCCACCCTTTTATGCATTATTGCTGCATATGGAGGTTTTGTCAAAGCTTAAAGTCGTGTTTCGCCAGTTTTAATAGCTGAATTTTCCCCTTTTCTTGTGTTCTCGCCAGTTGCAGGACCATCCGTTATTGGGTGTTCAGTGTAGACAGCGTATTTAGATTCTGAGAGCCAAAAGCTAGCTCTTCTTTTTTACCGTATTTTAATTTTTTTAAATATTAAGGTCTTTTTTAAGCGTTTTGCTATTTTTCATTGCAGGTTTTTTCGCTTAGTTACGACACTGGCAGGATCGCCATGTAAATAACTGATTTCTACTACCAGGCTAAATAAGTGAGCCGTAGTTTAGGTTGTAGAATCAATTGAATTGGTTTATTGAGAATCACTTTCTTTTATACAAAATTCTTACACTAATACTTACAAATTATTTACGAACTAAAATACATATACTTATGTATATATTACTAATACATACAAACTAAAATGCATAATTCTAAAATATGCTAAGTCAACATATGGTTGCAATAAATATATAAGTATGTCAGTCGCATTGACAAACTGACGTTGTGTTCAGTTGGTCATTGCGACTGTCTTTGGCGGTGTCTTTGACCGTCCACACAAGTGTAACAAGATCCTCGTTATGTGCGGCATGTGCACTATTTGTATAAACTCCCGCTGAGTTCAATGTAACTAATTTGGGCAGAATGTTGTTTGTATACATTCATATTTGCTTATACATTTATGTGCACATGACAATTAAAGTAAAAGGGCGATGTGTTTATGTAATGCTACAGGAGGTCGAAAGGTTTCATTTATACTTCGATATATTTCGATAAACTTATCGATAACTGAGTTATCGGTCAAAATGTGATGACCAATAGCCTTGAACTTTGCCTACAATATGGGCATCAAACGAAAGTGGAGATCGAAAGGTTTCATTTATACTTCGATATATTTCGATAAACTTATCAATAACTGAGTTATCGGTCAAAATGTGATGACCAAAAACCTTAAACTTTGCCTACAACATGGGCAGCAAACGAAAGAGGAGGTCGAAAGGTTTCATTTATACTTCGATATATTTCGATATACTTATCCATAACTGAGTTATCGGTCAAAATATGATGACCAAAAGCCTTTAACTTTGCCTACAACATGGGCATCAAACGAAAGGGGAGGTCGAAAGATTTCTTTTATACTTTGATATATTTCGATAAAATTAACGATAACTAAGTTATCGGTCAAAATGTGATGACCAAAAGCCTCAAACTTTGCCTACAACATGGGCATCAAACGAAAGGGGAGGTCGAAAGATTTCTTTTATAATTTGATATATTTCGATAAAATTAACGATAACTGAGTTATCGGTCAAAATGTGATGACCAAAAGCCTTAAACTTTGCCTACAACATGGGCTTCAAACGAAAGCGGAGGTCCAAAGGTTTCATTTATACTTCGATATATTTCGATAAACTTATCGATTACTGAGTTATCGATCAAAATGTGATGCCCAAAAGCCTTAAACTTGGCATACAACATGGACATCAAACGAAAGGGGAGGTCCAAAGGTTTCATTTATACTTCGATATATTTCGATAAACTTATCGATAACTGAGTTATCGGTCAAAATATGATGACCAAAAGCCTTAAACTTGGCATACAACATGGACATCAAACGAAAGGGGAGGTCCAAAGGTTTCATTTATACTTCGATATATTTCGATAAAATTAACGATAACTGAGTTATCGGTCAAAATGTGATGGCCAAAAGCTTTAAAATTTGCTAACAATAGGGATACCAAATGAAAGGGGAGGCCGAAAAATTTCATTTATACTTCGATATATTTCGATTCACTTATTGATAACTGAGTTATCGGTCAAAAAGTGATGACCAAAAGCCTTGAACTTTGCCTACAACATGGGCATCAAACGAAAGGGGAGGTCGAAAGATTTCTTTTATACTTTGATATATTTCGATATACTTAGCCATAACTGAGTTATCGGTCAAAATGTGATGACCAAAAGCCTTAAACTTTGCCTACAACATGGGCTTCAAACGAAAGCGGAGGTCCAAAGGTTTCATTTATACTTCGATATATTTCGATAAACTTATCGATAACTCAGTTATCCGTCAAAATGTGATGACCAAAAACCTTAAACTTTGCCTACAACATGGGCTTCAAACGAAAGCGGAGGTCCAAAGGATTCATTTATACTTCGATATATTTCGATAAACTTATCGATAACTGAGTTATAGGTCAAAATGTGATGACCAAAAACCTTTAACTTTGCCTACAACATGGGCATCAAACGAAAGGGGAGGTCGAAAGATTTCTTTTATACTTTGATATATTTCGATAAAATTAACGATAACTAAGTTATCGGTCAAAATGTGATGACCAAAAGCCTTAAACTTTGCCTACAACATGGGCTTCAAACGAAAGCGGAGGTCCAAAGGTTTCATTTATACTTCGATATATTTCGATAAACTTATCGATAACTGAGTTATCGGTCAAAATGTGATGACCAAAAACCTTAAACTTTGCCTACAACATGGGCAGAAAACGAAAGAATGGGTCGAAAGGTTTCATTTATACTTCGATATATTTCGATAAACTTATCGATAACTGAGTTATCGGTCAAAATATGATGACCAAAAGCCTTTAACTTTGCCTACAACATGGGCATCAAACGAAAGGGGAGGACGAAAGATTTATTTTATACTTTGATATATTTCGATAAAATTAACGATAACTAAGTTATCGGTCAAAATGTGATGACCATAAGCCTCAAACTTTGGCTACAACATGGGCATCAAACGAAAGGGGAGGTCGAAAGATTTCTTTTATAATTTGATATATTTCGATAAAATTAACGATAACTGAGTTATCGGTCAAAATGTGATGGCCAAAAGCTTTAAAATTTGCTAACAATAGGGATATCAAATGAAAGGGGAGGCCGAAAAATTTCATTTATACTTCGATATATTTCGATTCACTTATTGATAACTGAGTTATCGGTCAAAAAGTGATGACCAAAAGCCTTGAACTTTGCCTACAACATGGGCATCAAACGAAAGGGGAGGTCGAAAGATTTCTTTTATACTTTGATATATTTCGATAAAATTAACGATAACTAAGTTATCGGTCAAAATGTGATGACAAAAAGCCTTAAACTTTGCCTACAACATGGGCAGCAAACGAAAGAGGAGGTCGAAAGGTTTCATTTATACTGCGATATATTTCGATTAACTTATCGATAACTGAGTTATCGGTCAAAATGTGATGACCAAAAACCTTAAACTTTGCCTACAACATGGGCAGCAAACGAAAGAGGAGGTCGAAAAATTTCATTTATACTTCCATATATTTCGATTCACTTACCGATAACTGTGTTATCGGTCAAAATGTGATGACCAAAAGCCTTGAACTTTGCCTACAACATGGGCATCAAACGAAAGGGGAGGTCCAAAAGTTTCATTTATACTTCGATATATTTCGATAAACTTATCGATGACCTAGTTATCGGTCAAAATGTGATGACCAAAAACCTTAAACTTAGAATACAACATGGGCAGCAAACGAAAGAGGAGGTAGAAAGGTTTCATTTATACTTCATATATCGGTCAAAATGTGATGACCAAAAGCCTTAAACTTTGCCTACAACATGGGGTTTCAAACGAAAGCGGAGGTCCAAAGGTTTCATTTATACTGCGATATATTTCGATTAACTTATCGATAACTGAGTTATCGGTCAAAATGTGATGACCAAAAACCTTAAACTTTGCCTACAACATGGGCAGCAAACGAAAGAGGAGGTCGAAAAATTTCATTTATACTTCCATATATTTCGATTCACTTACCGATAACTGTGTTATCGGTCAAAATGTGATGACCAAAAGCCTTGAACTTTGCCTACAACATGGGCATCAAACGAAAGGGGAGGTCCAAAAGTTTCATTTATACTTCGATATATTTCGATAAACTTATCGATGACCTAGTTATCGGTCAAAATGTGATGACCAAAAACCTTAAACTTAGAATACAACATGGGCAGCAAACGAAAGAGGAGGTAGAAAGGTTTCATTTATACTTCATATATCGGTCAAAATGTGATGACCAAAAGCCTTAAACTTTGCCTACAACATAGGCTTCAAACGAAAGCGGAGGTCCAAAGGTTTCATTTATACTTCGATATATTTCGATAAACTTATCGATTACTGAGTTATCGATCAAAATGTGATGACCAAAAGCCTTAAACTTGGCATACAACATGGACATCAAACGAAAGGGGAGGTCCAAAGGTTTCATTTATACTTCGATATATTTCGATAAACTTATCGATAACTGAGTTATCGGTCAAAATATGATGACCAAAAGCCTTTAACTTTGCCTACAACATGGGCATCAAACGAAAGGGGAGGTCGAAAGATTTCTTTTATACTTTGATATATTTCGATAAAATTAACGATAACTAAGTTATCGGTCAAAATGTGATGACCAAAAGCCTCAAACTTTGCCTACAACATGGGCATCAAACGAAAGGGGAGGTCGAAAGATTTCTTTTATAATTTGATATATTTCGATAAAATTAACGATAACTGAGTTATCGGTCAAAATGTGATGGCCAAAAGCTTTAAAATTTGCTAACAATAGGGATATCAAATGAAAGGGGAGGCCGAAAAATTTCATTTATACTTCGATATATTTCGATTCACTTATTGATAACTGAGTTATCGGTCAAAAAGTGATGACCAAAAGCCTTGAACTTTGCCTACAACATGGGCATCAAACGAAAGGGGAGGTCGAAAGATTTATTTTATACTTTGATATATTTCGATATACTTATCCATAACTGAGTTATCGGTCAAAATGTGATGACCAAAAGCCTTAAACTTTGCCTACAACATGGGCTTCAAACGAAAGCGGAGGTCCAAAGGTTTCATTTATACTTCGATATATTTCGATAAACTTATCGATAACTCAGTTATCGGTCAAAATGTGATGACCAAAAACCTTAAACTTTGCCTACAACATGGGCTTCAAACGAAAGCGGAGGTCCAAAGGTTTCATTTATACTTCGATATATTTCGATAAACTTATCGATAACTGAGTTATCGGTCAAAATGTGATGACCAAAAACCTTTAACTTTGCCTACAACATGGGCATCAAACGAAAGGGGAGGTCGAAAGATTTCTTTTATACTTTGATATATTTCGATAAAATTAACGATAACTAAGTTATCGGTCAAAATGTGATGACCAAAAGCCTTAAACTTTGCCTACAACATGGGCTTCAAACGAAAGCGGAGGTCCAAAGGTTTCATTTATACTTCGATATATTTCGATAAACTTATCGATAACTGAGTTATCGGTCAAAATGTGATGACCAAAAACCTTAAACTTTGCCTACAACATGGGCAGAAAACGAAAGAATAGGTCGAAAGGTTTCATTTATACTTCGATAAACTTATCGATAACTGAGTTATCGGTCAAAATATGATGACCAAAAGCCTTTAACTTTGCCTACAACATGGGCATCAAACGAAAGGGGAGGACGAAAGATTTCTTTTATACTTTGATATATTTCGATAAAATTAACGATAACTAAGTTATCGGTCAAAATATGATGACCATAAGCCTCAAACTTTGGCTACAACATGGGCATCAAACGAAAGGGGAGGTCGAAAGATTTCTTTTATAATTTGATATATTTCGATAAAATTAACGATAACTGAGTTATCGGTCAAAATGTGATGGCCAAAAGCTTTAAAATTTGCTAACAATAGGGATATCAAATGAAAGGGGAGGCCGAAAAATTTCATTTATACTTCGATATATTTCGATTCACTTATTGATAACTGAGTTATCGGTCAAAAAGTGATGACCAAAAGCCTTAAACTTTGCCTACAACATGGGCAGAAAACGAAAGAATAGGTCGAAAGGTTTCATTTATACTTCGATATATTTCGATAAACTTATCGATAACTGAGTTATCGTTAAAAATATGATGACCAAAAGCCGTTAACTTTGCCTACAACATGGGCATCAAACGAAAGGGGAGGTCGAAAGATTTCTTTTATACTTTGATATATTTCGATAAAATTAACGATAACTAAGTTATCGGTCAAAATGTGATGACCAAAAGCCTTAAACTGTGCCTACAACATGGGCAGCAAACGAAAGAGGAGGTCGAAAGGTTTCATTTATACTTCATATATCGGTTAAAATGTGATGACCAAAAGCCTTAAACTTTGCCTACAACATGGGCTTCAAACGAAAGCGGAGGTCCAAAGGTTTCATTTATACTTCGATATATTTCGATAAACTTATCGATAACTGAGTTATCGGTCAAAATGTGATGACCAAAAACCTTAAACTTTGCCTACAACATGGGCAGAAAACGAAAGAATAGGTCGAAAGGTTTCATTTATACTTCGATATATTTCGATAAACTTATCGATAACTGAGTTATCGGTCAAAATATGATGACCAAAAGCCTTTAACTTTGCCTACAACATGGGCATCAAACGAAAGTGGAGGTCGAAAGGTTTCATTTATACTTTGATATATTTCGATAAAATTAACGATAACTAAGTTATCGGTCAAAATGTGATGACCAAAAGCCTCAAACTTTGGCTACAACATGGGCATCAAACGAAAGGGGAGGTCGAAAGATTTCTTTTATAATTTGATATATTTCGATAAAATTAACGATAACTGAGTTATCGGTCAAAATGTGATGGCCAAAAGCTTTAAAATTTGCTAACAATAGGGATATCAAATGAAAGGGGAGGCCGAAAAATTGCATTTATACTTCGATATATTTCGATTCACTTATTGATAACTGAGTTATCGGTCAAAAAGTGATGACCAAAAGCCTTGAACTTTGCCTACAACATGGGCATCAAACGAAAGGGGAGGTCGAAAGATTTCTTTTATACTTTGATATATTTCGATAAAATTAACGATAACTAAGTTATCGGTCAAAATGTGATGACCAAAAGCCTTAAACTTTGCCTACAACATGGGCAGCAAACGAAAGAGGAGGTCGAAAGGTTTCATTTATACTTCATATATCGGTTAAAATGTGATGACCAAAAGCCTTAAACTTTGCCTACAACATGGGCTTCAAACGAAAGCGGAGGTCCAAAGGTTTCATTTATACTTCGATATATTTCGATAAACTTATCGATTACTGAGTTATCGGTCAAAATGTGATGACCAAAAGCCTTAAACTTGGCATACAACATGGACATCAAACGAAAGGGGACGTCCAAAGGTTTCATTTATACTTCGATATATTTCGATAAACTTATCGATAACTAAGTTATAGGTCAAAATGTGATGACCAAAAGCCTCAAACTTTGCCTACAACATGGGCATCAAACGAAAGGGGAGGTCGAAAGCTTTCTTTTATACTTTGATATATTTCGATAAAATTAACGATAACTAAGTTATCGGTCAAAATGTGATGACCAAAAGCCTTAAACTTTGCCTACAACATGGGCAGCAAACGAAAGAGGAGGTCGAAAGGTTTCATTTATACTTCATATATCGGTTAAAATGTGATGACCAAAAGCCTTAAACTTTGCCTACAACATGGGCTTCAAACGAAAGCGGAGGTCCAAAGGTTTCATTTATACTTCGATATATTTCGATAAACTTATCGATTACTGAGTTATCGGTCAAAATGTGATGACCAAAAGCCTTAAACTTTGCCTACAACATGGGCAGCAAACGAAAGAGGAGGTCGAAAGGTTTCATTTATACTTCATATATCGGTTAAAATGTGATGACCAAAAGCCTTAAACTTTGCCTACAACATGGGCTTCAAACGAAAGGGGAGGTCCAAAGGTGTCTAAGCGATTAGGGAGCGAGAAGTTTTTTTTTGAATTTTATTAATTTATATTATTTTTTTGGGTGGAAAAGGGGGCGTGCAGTGCACATATTTACTAGGGAGCCCTTTTCATATTAATTTATTATTATTTATTTAATTTATGTGTTCTATATAGAACTGGGAGGATGCAGAGCACCTGTTACACCTTGTATGTATTCATTCGGGGCGAGCACTGTTGGCTCTGAGGCATTGCACGAGATTGGCTTCCTCATTTTCGTTTGGAAAAAGCCCCCTTGGGTTAGGCAGCCAAAAACAATATCTTCAGAATATTTCATAAGCTGGGTGAGAATTATAAAAAAGGGTTGCAAATGAAATAAACGAAAGAAATTGTTTAAGTCGCTTAAACAAAAGGTTTCATTTATACTTCGATATATTTCGATAAACTTATCGATTACTGAGTTATCGGTCAAAATGTGATGACCAAAAGCCTTAAACTTGGCATACAACATGGACATCAAACGAAAGGGGAGGTCCGAAGGTTTCATTTATACTTCGATATATTTCGATAAACTTATCGATAACTGAGTTATCGGTCAAAATGTGATGACCAAAAGCCTTAAAATATGCCTACTATATGGGTATCAAACGGAAGGGGAGGTAAAAGGTTTCATTTATACTTCTATATATTTCGATAAACTTATCGATGACCTAGTTATCGGTCAAAATGAGATGACCAAAAACCTTAAACTTTGCCTACAACATGGGCAGCAAACGAAAGAGGAGGTCGAAAGGTTTCATTTATACTTCGATATATTTCGATATACTTATCCATAACTGAGTTATCGGTCAAAATGTGATGACCAAAAGCCTTAAACTTTGGTTACACCAAGGGCATCAAACGAAAGTGGAGGTCGAAATGTTTCATTTAGGTTAGGTTAGGTTACGAGGGTTAGACCGAAACGCAAGGTTACGGCCCGACACTTAGGCCACCAGTGGGCCCGTTGTGATACCCTATAAGGACTCGAAAACAAGAAAGTCCCTTCCTCGCCTATACGTGATGATCGAACCACTTCGTGGCCCTAGAGAGGCCAACCGCCGCCTGCCAAATGCTGGACACTGGCATAGGAGGTGCTGGACACTCTCCTCCTCCTCGATACATCTACAACTGCGACAGTAGTCGAAGGTTGTCGCTACCAATCTAATACCGTGAGTGCCAATTAGGCAGTGCCCCGTTAGAACCCTTATAAGTGATGGTACCGTAGGTTTGTTTAGGGTAAGAAGCTCCTTAGTGCGCCCTTTATCATATGAGGGCCAGGTTAGCCTGGATGTCTCGCAAGTTGAGATTACCGACCATTTCTCGTTTGCAGATCTTATAGTGCTCGTGCTCACACGGAGCTTGAAGGAGGCCATAGGTATACCTACAGAGTCATTTCCGGAAAGGATGTGGTCGGTGGTACCTCTTCTGGCCAGCTCGTCCGCTCTGCAGTTACCCTCAATATCCCTGTGACCAGGTACCCATATAAGGTTGATACTGAAGTGCTGAGCCATCTCGTTAAGAGATCTGCGGCATTCAGTGAGCGACTTTGAATTGTCGACGAATGAGCCCAGGGCCTTAAGTGCGGCCTGGCTGTCTGAGAAAATGAAGACCCGTTTTCCATCACTGGGTACAGTAGCCAGATGGCTTACGGCTCTGTGTATTGCCAGCATTTCCGCTTGGTATACACTGCAGTGATCCGGAAGGCGGAAAGAGACCTCTAGACCCAGATCCGGTGAGAAGATGCCCGCTCCAACCTTCCCGTCAAGCTTAGAGCCATCGGTAAAAATGTTTACATCGTTCGAGACAAGATGCTGCCTACTATCCCAGTCTTGTCGCGTTGGTATTAACACTGTGTAGTTATTAAGGAATACATTCCTTGATGTGCAGTAGTCAGTGAAAGCTGGTATTGGGACAGGGGTGCATGCACCCAGGATGGTGGCATGCCCACAAGTTCCATTTGACCAGATACCCGTTTCCCTTATACGTAGAGCCGAGATAACAGAAACCTCCCTCGCCACAAGGTCAAGGTGTGGTAGGTAAAGTATTGTGTTAAGTGCTTGGGTGGGAGTAGAACAGAGAGCCCCTGTAATACATAGCTCCGAGCTTCGTTGTACTTTTTGCAGCATTTTAAGATAGGTGCTTTTGGCCAGTGCAGGCCACCAGACCAAAACGCCATATAGGAGAATCGGGCGTACAATGGCCGTAAAGACCCAGTGAACCACCTTAGGGGAGAACCCCCAGGAGGCACCAATTGCCCTCTTGCAGGAGAAAAGCGCCGCAGCTGCCTTTCTGGATCGATCCATTATATTGTCATTCCAGAGCAGTTTTCTATCTAGAATAACCCCCAAGTACTTGACCTTATCACTTAGAACTAGAGACTCGGTTTGCGAGTCTGTGGACTTCGCTCCCGCCTAGCTCAGTTTTTATCCGCCTATCCGTAAGCAGATTGTAGATAAGTTCCACAACGCACGCGTCCACCCGTAGGCCCATTAGGGCCGAGGTGATTGCAGTTGGAACGACGTTGTTGAAGGCGCCCGCTATGTCAAGGAAAGTCACCAGTGTGTACTCCCTGAGGTCAAGCGACCTTTCAATGACTGACACCAGCGAGTGCAAGGCAGTGTCGGTTGACCTGCCTTTTGTATAGGCATGCTGGTCATGCGATAGAGACGATGGGTCAATCAGCCTCCGGATATAGTCCTCCAGGAGTCTTTCAAACGTTTTAAGCAGGAAAGGGACAGACTTATTGGCCTGTAGTCCTTTGGTTTTGTGTGAGAGGGCTTCCCTGCTTTAGGAATAAAGACCACGCTGGTCTCCCTCCACGATTCCGGTACGTATTTGAGCCTCAGACAACTTAAAAACATCATCTTTAACCAGGAAAATGTGTATCCATAAGCAAGTTTATGGTCTCTGTACATGTCTCAGTCCAAGACCCATCAGGCTTTTGGACATAGCTTAACTGAGTTGGGGGCTTCGATAACACCTTCCTTAAACGGGAGGCGGCAGATGTGGTTTCAATCTGACTGCAGAAATCTTCCCAAGATGATCGCTTTTCATTACGAATAGCTTTCTTATACAGGCTAAGTATCGCCTTATAGTCCGCCCATGATTCCTCATGACCGTCATGCTTTGCTTTGTTGATGTGCCGCCCTACTGGACCTCCTAAGCTCCTCGAAATTAGACGACCACCAAGGTGGTTTGCGGGTTTTCGCCCTCCTGTTTTGGCGGGCCCTATCTAACGCAGTCCTGCAGAGCTAACTGAAATTGTTTACGAGCCCGTCAAGCTCAGAATTGGTTTTCGGGGTTTGTACCCTGTCTGGCAGATTTTTAACAATAATCTTTCTATAGTAGCCCCAGTTTGTTTTTCTAACATTCTTAACAACCTTAGGTCTAGTGGGTGTTTGCGATACATTGAAGCTAATGTACCTATGGTCAGAGAAGGAGTGTTCGCTTAGAACCTTCCAAGATTCGATTTGATCACTGAAGGAATCCGTGACTAGGGTGATGTCAAAGACCTACTCCCTGTTTCTAGTGATAAAGGTGGGATCGCTTCCCCTATTACATATACCTAGATTAGTGCCTAGAAGATAATCATAAAGAGACTCACCCCGGTCATTTGTATCAGTGCTTCCCCACTGCGCATGATGGGCATTTGCGTCACCTCCGAGTACCAGCATTTCATCCCGCGGGTTTGAGTGCCTCACGAGTTCCCGGAAGTTGTTTGGTGGTAATGGGCCCTGGTGATCATGAGCCAGATAGAAGGACGCAAACGTGCACCTCCTACCCAGCCCCTCGACGCTAATCGCTGTCAGATCTCCATCACTACATTGCGGAAGAAGAAAAACATTAAGAGTAGACTTAGCTAGAATACATGTACGTGCCTTACCCTTGTTATGAGCGCAAATAAGCTTATAGCCAGGCGTCCGCAACCCACAGATCCTTTCACCAGTGATCCATGGCTCCTGGACTAATACGAGATCTACCACACCTGAGGACAGGCGCAGTAGAAGTGCAGCTGAAGCTGCTTTAGAATGATGAAGGTTTATTTGGAGGACCCTCATCATAATTTATTGGCGCTCTCCTCCGTGAGCGTGACATCCGACTCACCGCCGCTCAGAAGCTGACTCTCGGAGTACATTCTCCTGAGAGCCAGGCTACCGTCCGAGCCCGATGAGTCGTAACCACAAGGTTCCGGCGCTTTCGCCTCGTCCACCTCCATTTCGTCCTCGCTGGGGGGTGCACCCTCCTCCAGAGCCTCAAGATTTACAAGGGACTCTACGGCAGCCTTACAGATTCGAAGGCTGATGTTTTTGAAGCCGTAGCTCACCTTATACTCTTGCTTCGATAGCGCACCGACGCTTGCGCTGTCGAGCAGTAGGACGATCTGCATCGTGGCCTTCTCTGTCTTTTCGACGTTCACCACTTTCCAGTTCGGGGTTATCACACCCGGGTTGTAGACCTGGAGAATCTCCAGGATAGCAGCTGGGTCCGTTGGCGTCACTGGAACCCAGGCTCTGGCTCTCGGCCTCGAGGGAATGTCCCGCGCATCAACCGCCTTGAGCCGCGCACCCGGGTACACCTCCCCTATCACACCAACGGCAGCCTTATACAGTACCGCCGACCTGGCATCATCACAGGCGATTAACTTGATGTTCCCCTGGAACCACCCTGCATCTTTGAAAGATGGCAGTGGACCGGGGTTGTCTTTAATTAATTAATTTGTTTTAAGTCGACACAAACAAGGAGGTCGACTAAGGACAGATACTATTAAAATTGCACATAACTTAAAAACTAACAATATGAATTAAAGTATTACATGAGATGTTTGGAGAGGCAGTGTCTCCCATCCACCAACACATACGGTCGATTATTCACGGAATGTTGTCATCAGAGCTAGTTGGTTATTAACTGGAAAGATTAGAGTGGCCGTGATTGCTGTCCATCTTATAAAACGATCGGTTCATCCATAAGGATGGTCTTGAAAATCATTGACTGTTCCATCTCACCGGGTGGTTGAAGAGGCCGAGTCTCCAATCAATTAATGACCTTAACGGCCACCGTAGCGAGCGCGGCCTCGATCCACTTCCACTGTTGTTTGGGGATCCTGCCGTCCACGCTACTTTCATCCATAACGCCAATGATCTTCCGATCCTTGGCGATCTCGGCGAAAGACCGTGTCTAGCCTCCCTGTATTTTGGCCCTTTTCGGTACCGTCGGGTTTGTCTCCTCCATAGACCGCTGTCGATTCGAGGTTGCATCACTCTCGTCGACCCAGTTATCGCGGAAATTTGGGAAGGTGCGCCTTGCCAACTCAAGTTCGCGTTGCGCCTCCACCCAGACCTCCGCAGAGACATCCCCCTCCCTTATCGGTGAGGTGGCGTTTCTGCGAAGGATCCGAGCAGCCGCGCGCTTGTCTTGGTGGTTAGACCTCCTTGACGGCTTCCTTCCCTGACCCATGGCCTTAGCGCTGGCCCCCTCCGCATCCCTGGAACCACCACCAGACGACTTACCTGACGCTTCACGCTGAAAGGCAGCCTTACTGGTGGAGGCTACGGGGTGGGCGGTGACTGCACCAGAGGCCACCCGGTCAGTACCTCCCTGTCGAGAGGCATTGGCCTTTGGGCTGCTCGTGCCGGATAAACTCTCGGCTCTACTTTGAGGTATGTCCTTGGCCCCAACATCAGCCGCCCCCACATCCCCAGAACCTACATCAGCAGACCCATCAGACGCTAGTCGCTGAATGACAGGCCTACCAATGGGGGTCAAGGGAAGGACGGCGGCTGCGCTTTGAGCCTCCCGATCGGCACCCCCCCACCATGAGAAGTGCTGACCATAGGACGAAGCGGGCAGGATGTTCTCTCAGCCCTTCTTTGCCTAACAGCCGCAGCAGCAGCGAATCGCTGAGCAGTACGCTCAGCTTGTCTTTGAAGACCCGGCTGAGCCGTGGCCTTCGCGGAGCAAGCTCCAGTCGGCATCTTATTTGGAGAGCCGTTCTCCTTTTTGTTTTTGCTTATTTGTTTTGTATTTACGTTATTCATAATTTTAAGCCCACGAGTGGCGGAGAAAGGGAAAGGTCCGCCCGGACAGAGATCCGCAATGTCCGGGTAAGGCTAGTTAGCATCGAAGGTCGCCCGGTATTCGATGCACTCCGTTAGCGACTGGGCTATTTAAGGGCCCCCAGCCAGGCTGATCCTCGGCACGGGTCGTATGACACCTTGATCCAGCCCTTTCAAAAAGGAAGCGGGTTGGGGGGGGGGGGGGGGGGGGGTTGGGGGGGGGAGGGAGGAGAAAGTGGAAAAAGTGAGGATACAAGGCTTGGGGAGGGGAAAAAAGAGGTCGCCGCTCGAATTCGCCGCCGAAGCGTTACCAGGTGTCACCACGAGGAGGCTCCACCCCCACATGCGGGAGGGGAGGGCGCATGCGCACCTACGAGTCGACGCTTTGGGGTGGCGCTGGTGAGTGCAAGACGCAGTCACCCCCATCAAATACACCCAAGGTTTCATTTATACTTCGATATATTTCGATAAACTTATCGATAACTGAGTTATCGGTCAAAATATGATGACCAAAAGCCTTAAACTTTGCCTACAACATGGGCATCAAACGAAAGGGGAGGTCGAAAGATTGCTTTTATACTTTGATATATTTAGATAAAATTAACGATAACTGAGTTATCGGTCAAAATGTGATGGCCAAAAGCCTTTGCTTACAATAGGGGTATCAAATGAAAGGGGGGCCGAAAAATTTCATTTATACTTCGATATATTTCGATTCACTTATCGATAACTGAGTTATCGGTCAAAATGTGATGACCAAAAGCCTTAAAATTTGCTTACAATAGGGGTATCAAATGAAAGGGGAGGTCGAAAAATGTCATGTATACTTCGATATATTTCGATTCACTTATCGATAACTGAGTTATCGGTCAAAATGTGATAACCAAAAGCCTTAAACTTTGCTTACAATAGGGGTATCAAATGAAAGTGGAGGTCGAAAAATTTCATTTATACTTCGATATATTTCGATTCACTTATCGATAACTGAGTTATCGGTCAAAATGTGATGACCAAAAGCCTTGAACTTTGCCTACAACATGGGCATGAAACGAAAGGGGAGGTCGAAAGATTTCATTTATCCTTCGATATATTTCGATAAAATTATCGATAACTGAGTTATCGGTCAAAATTTGATGACCAAAAACCTTAAACTTTGCCTACAACATGGGCAGCAAACGAAAGCGGAGGTGGAAAGGTTTCGATATCCTTATCCATACCTGAGTTATCGGTCAAAATGTGATGACCAAAAGCCTTAAACTTTGGATGCACCATGGGCATCAAACGAAAGTGGAGGTCGAAAGGTTTCATTTATACTTCGATATATTTCGATAAACTTATCGATAACTAAGTTATCGGTCTAAATATGATCACCAAAAGCCTCAAACTTTGCCTTCAACATGGGCTTCAAACGAAAGGGGAGGTCCGAGTTTTTCATTTATGCTTCGATATATTTCGATACACTTATCGATAACTATGTTATCGGTCAAAATGAGATGACCAAAAGCCTCAAACTTTGCCTACAACATGGGCTTCAAACGAAAGGGGAGGTCCAAAGGTTTCATTTATACTTCGATATATTTCGATAAACTTATCAATAACAGAGTTATCGGTCAAAATGTGATGACCAAAAGTCTCAAACTTTGCCTACAACATGGGCTTCAAACGAAAGGGGAGGTCCAAAGGTTTCATTTATACTTCGATATATTTCGATAAACTTATCCATAACTGAGCTATCGGTCAAAATGTGACGACCAAAGGCCTTAAATTTTGCCTACAACATGGGCATCAAACGAAAGTGGAGGTCGAAAGGTTTCATTTATACTTCGATATATTTCGATTCACTTATCGATAACTGAGTTATCGGTCAAAATGTGATGACCAAAAGCCTTGAACTTTGCCTACAACATGGGCATCAAATGAAAGGTGAGGTCGAAAAATTTCATTTATACTTCGATATATTTCGATAAACTTATCCATAACTGAGCTATCGGTCAAAATGTGACGACCAAAAGCCTTAAACTTTGCTTACAATAGGGGTATCAAATGAAAGTGGAGGTCGAAAAATTTCATTTATACTTCGATATATTTCGATTCACTTATCGATAACTGAGTTATCGGTCAAAATGTGATGGCCAAAATCCTTTAACTTTGCCTACAACATGGGCAGCAAACGAAAGAGGAGGTGGAAAGGTTTCATTTATACTTCGATATATTTCGATATCCTTATCCATAACTGAGTTATCGGTCAAAATGTGATGACCAAAAGCCTTAAACTTTGGATGCACCATGGGCATCAAACGAAAGTGGAGGTCGAAAGGTTTCATTTATACTTCGATATATTTCGATAAACTTATCGATAACTAAGTTATCGGTCTAAATATGATCACCAAAAGCCTCAAACTTTGCCTTCAACATGGGCTTCAAACGAAAAGGGAGGTCCGAATTTTTCATTTATACTTCGATATATTTCGATAAACTTATCGATAACTATGTTATCGGTCAAAATGAGATGACCAAAAGCCTCAAACTTTGCCTACAACATGGGCTTCAAACGAAAGGGGAGGTCCAAAAGTTTCATTTATACTTCGATATATTTCGATAAACTTATCGATAACTGAGTTATCGGTCAAAATGTGATGACCAAAAGTCTCAAACTTTGCCTACAACATGGGCTTCAAACGAAAGGGGAGGTCCAAAGGTTTCATTTATACTTCGATATATTTCGATAAACTTATCCATAACTGAGCTATCGGTCAAAATGTGATGACCAAAGGCCTCAAATTTTGCCTACAACATGGGCATCAACCGAAAGTGGAGGTCGAAAGGTTTCATTTATACTTCGATATATTTCGATAAACTTATCGATAACTGAGTTATCGGTCAAAATGTGATGGCCAAAAGCCTTTAACTTTGCCTACAACATGGGCATCAAACGAAAGGGGAGGTCCGAATTTTGCATTTATACTTTGATATATTTCGATAAAAATAACGATAACTGAGTTATTGGTCAAAATGTGATGACCAAAAGCCTTAACATTTGCTTACAATAGGGGTATCAAATGAAAGGGGAGGTCGAAAAATTTCATTTATACTTCGATTCTCTTATCGATAACTAAGTTATCGGTCAAAATGTGATGACCAAAAGCCTTGAACTTTGCCTACAACATGGGCATCAAACGAAAGTGGAGGTCGAAAGGTTTAATTTATACTTCGATATATTTCGATAAACTTATCGATAACTGAGTTATCGGTCAAAATGTGATGGCCAAAAGCCTTAAAATTTGCTTACAATAGGGGTATCAAATGAAAGGGGAGGTCGAAAAATTTCATTTATACTTCGATATATTTCGATTCACTTATCGATAACTGAGTTTATCGGTCAAAATGTGATAACCAAAAGCCTTAAAATTTGCTGGCAATAGGGGTATCAAATGAAAGAGGAGGTCGAAAAATTTCATTTATTTTTCGATATATTTCGATTCACTTATCGATAACTGAGCTATCGGTCAAAATGTGATGACCAAAAGCCTTAAAATTTGCTTACAATAGGGGTATCAAATGAAAGAGGAGGTCGAAAAATTTCATTTATACTTCGATATATTTCGATTCACTTATCGATAACTGAGTTATCGGTAAAAATGTGATGACCAAAAGCCTTGAACTTTGACTACAACATGGGCATCAAATGAAAGGGGAGGTCGAAAAATTTCATTTATACTTCGATGTATTTCGATTCACTTGTCATTAACTGAGTTATCGGTCAAAATGTGATGACCAAAAGCCTCAAAATTTGCTTACAATAGGGGTATCAAATGAAAGGGGAGGTCGAAAGGTTTCATTTATACTTCGATATATTTCGATAAACTTATCCATAACTGAGCTATCGGTCAAAATGTGATGACCAAAGGCCTCAAATTTTGCCTACAACATGGGCTTCAAACGAAAGGGGAGGTCCAAAGGTTTCATTTATACTTCGATATATTTCGATAAACTTATCCATAACTGAGTTATCGGTCAAAATGTGATGGCCAAAAGCCTTAAAATTTGCTTACAATAGGGGTATCAAATGAAAGGGGAGGTCGAAAAATTTCTTTTATACTTCGATATATTTCGATTCACTTATCGATAACTGAGTTATCGGTCAAAATGTGATAACCAAAAGCCTTAAAATTTGCTGGCAATAGGGGTATCAAATGAAAGAGGAGGTCGAAAATTTTCATTTATATTTCGATATATTTCGATTCACTTATCGATAACTGAGCTATCGGTCAAAATGTGATGACCAAAAGCCTTAAAATTTGCTTACAATAGGGGTATCAAATGAAAGAGGAGGTCGAAAAATTTCATTTATACTTCGATATATTTCGATTCACTTATCGATAACTGAGTTATCGGTCAAAATGTGATGACCAAAAGCCTTGAACTTTGCCTACAACATGGGCATCAAATGAAAGGGGAGGTCGAAAAATTTCATTTATACTTCGATATATTTCGATTCACTTATCGATCACTGAGTTATCGGTCAAAATGTGATGACCAAAAGCCTTGAACTTTGCCTACAACATGGGCATCAAATGAAAGGGGAGGTCGAAAAATTTAATTTATACTTCGATGTATTTCGATTCACTTATCGATAACTGAGTTATCGGTCAAAATGTGATGGCCAAAAGCCTTGAACTTTGCCTACAACATGGGCATCAAACGAAAGGGGAGGTCGAACGATTTCATTTATACTACGATATCTTTCGATAAGATTATCGATAACTGAGTTATCGGTCAAAATTTGATGACGAAAAGCCTTGAACTTTGCCTACAACATGGGCATCAAACGAAAGGGGAGGTCGAAAGATTTCATTTATACTTCGATATATTTCGATGATGACCAAAAGCCTTAAACTTTGGCAACACCATGGGCATCAAACGAAAGTGGAGGTCGAAAGGTTTCATTTATACTTCGATATATTTCGATTCACTTATCGATAACTGAGTTATCGGTCAAAATGTGATAACCAAAAGCCTTAAAATTTGCTGGCAATAGGGGTATCAAATGAAAGAGGAGGTCGAAAAATTTCATTTATACTTCGATATATTTCGATTCACTTATCGATAACTGAGTTATCGGTCAAAATGTGATAACCAAAAGCCTTAAAATTTGCTTACAATAGGGGTATCAAATGAAAGGGGAGGTCGAAAAATTTCATTTATACTTCGATATATTTCGATTCACTTATCGATAACTGAGTTATCGGTCAAAATGTGATGACCAAAAGCCTCAAACTTTGCCTACAACATGGGCTTCAAACGAAAGTGGAGGTCGAAAGGTTTCATTTATACTTCGATATATTTCGATAAACTTATCGATGACTGAGTTATCGGTCAAAATGTGATGACCAAAAGCCTCAAACTTTGCCTACAACATGGGCTTCAAACGAAAGTGGAGGTCGAAAGGTTTCATTTATACTTCGATATATTTCGATAAACTTATCGATAACTGAGTTATCGGTCAAAATGTGATAACCAAAAGCCTTAAAATTTGCTTACAATAGGGGTATCAAATGAAAGGGGAGGTCGAAAAATTTCATTTATACTTCGATATATTTCGATTCACTTATCGATAACTGAGCTATCGGTCAAAATGTGATGACCAAAAGCCTTAAAATTTGCTTACAATAGGGGTATCAAATGAAAGAGGAGGTCGAAAAATTTCATTTATACTTCGATATATTTCGATAAACTTATCGATAACTAAGTTATCGGTCTAAATATGATCACCAAAAGCCTCAAACTTTGCCCTCAACATGGGCTTCAAACGAAAGGGGAGGTCCGAATTTTTTATTTATACTTCGATATATTTCGATAAACTTATCGATAACTGAGTTATCGGTCAAAATGAGATGACCAAAAGCCTCCAACTTTGCCTACAACATGGGCTTCAAACGAAAGGGGAGGTCCAAAGGTTTCATTTATACTTCGATATATTTCGATAAACTTATCGATAACTGAGTTATCGGTCAAAATGTGATGACCAAAAGCCTCAAACTTTGCCTACAACATGGGCTTCAAACGAAAGTGGAGGTCGAAAGGTTTCATTTATACTTCGATATATTTCGATAAACTTATCGATGACTGAGTTATCGGTCAAAATGTGATGACCAAAAGCCTCAAACTTTGCCTACAACATGGGCTTCAAACGAAAGGGGAGGTCCAAAGGTTTCATTTATACTTCGATATATTTCGATAAACTTATCGATAACTAAGTTATCGGTCAAAATTTGACCACAAACCTTAAACTTTGCCTACAACATGGGCAGCAAACGAAAGAGGAGGTGGAAAGTTTTCATTTATACTTCGATATATTTCGATAAACTTATCGATAACTAAGTTATCGGTCTAAAGATGATGACCAAAAGCCTCAAACTTTGCCTACAACATGGGCATCAAACGAAAGGGGAGGTCCGAATTTTGCATTTATACTTTGATATATTTCGATAAAAATAACGATAACTGAGTTATTGGTCAAAATGTGATGACCAAAAGCCTTTAACTTTGCCTACAACATGGGCATCAAACGAAAGGGGAGGTCCGAATTTTGCATTTATACTTTGATATATTTCGATAAAAATAACGATAACTGAGTTATTGGTCAAAATGTGATGACCAAAAGCCTTAACATTTGCTTACAATAGGGGTATCAAATGAAAGGGGAGGTCGAAAAATTTCATTTATACTTCGATTCTCTTATCGATAACTAAGTTATCGGTCAAAATGTGATGACCAAAAGCCTTTAACTTTGCCTACAACATGGGCATCAAACGAAAGGGGAGGTCCGAATTTTGCATTTATACTTTGATATATTTCGATAAAAATAACGATAACTGAGTTATTGGTCAAAATGTGATGACCAAAAGCCTTAACATTTGCTTACAATAGGGGTATCAAATGAAAGGGGAGGTCGAAAAATTTCATTTATACTTCGATTCTCTTATCGATAACTGAGTTATTGGTCAAAATGTGATGACCAAAAGCCTCAAACTTTGCCTACAACATGGGCATCAAACGAAAGGGGAGGTCCGAATTTTGCATTTATACTTTGATATATTTCGATAAAAATAACGATAACTGAGTTATTGGTCAAAATGTGATGACCAAAAGCCTTTAACTTTGCCTACAACATGGGTATCAAACGAAAGGGGAGGTCCGAATTTTGCATTTATACTTCGATATATTTCGATAAACTTATCGATAACTGAGTTATCGGTCAAAATGTGATGGCCAAAAGCCTTAAAATTTGCTTACAATAGGGGTATCAAATGAAAGGGGAGGTCGAAAAATTTCATTTATACTTCGATATATTTCGATTCACTTATCGATAACTGAGTTTATCGGTCAAAATGTGATAACCAAAAGCCTTAAAATTTGCTGGCAATAGAGGTATCAAATGAAAGAGGAGGTCGAAAAATTTCATTTATTTTTCGATATATTTCGATTCACTTATCGATAACTGAGCTATCGGTCAAAATGTGATGACCAAAAGCCTTAAAATTTGCTTACAATAGGGGTATCAAATGAAAGAGGAGGTCGAAAAATTTCATTTATACTTCGATATATTTCGATACACTTATCGATAACTGAGTTATCGGTAAAAATGTGATGACCAAAAGCCTTGAACTTTGACTACAACATGGGCATCAAATGAAAGGGGAGGTCGAAAAATTTCATTTATACTTCGATGTATTTCGATTCACTTGTCATTAACTGAGTTATCGGTCAAAATGTGATGACCAAAAGCCTCAAAATTTGCTTACAATAGGGGTATCAAATGAAAGGGGAGGTCGAAAGATTTCTTTTATACTTTGGTATATTTCGATTCACTTATCGATAACTGAGTTATCGGTCAAAATGTGATGACCAAAAGCCTTGAACTTTGGCTACAACATGGGCATCAAATTAAAGGGGAGGTCGAAAAATTTCATTTATACTTCGATATATTTCGATTCACTTATCGATAACTGAGTTATCGGTCAAAATGTGATGACCAAAAGCCTTGAACTTTGCCTACAACATGGGCTTCAAACGAAAGGGGAGGTCCAAAGGTTTCATTTATACTTCGATATATTTCGATAAACTTATCCATAACTGAGCTATCGGTCAAAATGTGATGACCAAAGGCCTCAAATTTTGCCTACAACATGGGCTTCAAACGAAAGGGGAGGTCCAAAGGTTTCATTTATACTTCGATATATTTCGATAAACTTATCCATAACTGAGTTATCGGTCAAAATGTGATGGCCAAAAGCATTAAAATTTGCTTACAATAGGGGTATCAAATGAAAGGGGAGGTCGAAAAATTTCTTTTATACTTCGATATATTTCGATTCACTTATCGATAACTGAGTTATCGGTCAAAATGTGATAACCAAAAGCCTTAAAATTTGCTGGCAATAGGGGTATCAAATGAAAGAGGAGGTCGAAAATTTTCATTTATATTTCGATATATTTCGATTCACTTATCGATAACTGAGCTATCGGTCAAAATGTGATGACCAAAAGCCTTAAAATTTGCTTACAATAGGGGTATCAAATGAAAGAGGAGGTCGAAAAATTTCATTTATACTTCGATATATTTCGATTCACTTATCGATAACTGAGTTATCGGTCAAAATGTGATGACCGAAAGCCTTGAACTTTGCCTACAACATGGGCATCAAATGAAAGGGGAGGTCGAAAAATTTCATTTATACTTCGATATATTTCGATTCACTTATCGATCACTGAGTTATCGGTCAAAATGTGATGACCAAAAGCCTTGAACTTTGCCTACAACATGGGCATCAAATGAAAGGGGAGGTCGAAAAATTTAATTTATACTTCGATGTATTTCGATTCACTTATCGATAACTGAGTTATCGGTCAAAATGTGATGGCCAAAAGCCTTGAACTTTGCCTACAACATGGGCATCAAACGAAAGGGGAGGTCGAACGATTTCATTTATACTACGATATCTTTCGATAAGATTATCGATAACTGAGTTATCGGTCAAAATTTGATGACGAAAAGCCTTGAACTTTGCCTACAACATGGGCATCAAACGAAAGGGGAGGTCGAAAGATTTCATTTATACTTCGATATATTTCGATAAAATTATCGATAACTGAGTTATGGGTTAAAATTTGATGACCAAAAACCTTAAACTTTGCCTACAATATGGGCATCAAACGAAAGAGGAGGTGGAAAGGTTTCATTTATACTTCGATATATTTCGATGATGACCAAAAGCCTTAAACTTTGGCAACACCATGGGCATCAAACGAAAGTGGAGGTCGAAAGGTTTCATTTATACTTCGATATATTTCGATTCACTTATCGATAACTGAGTTATCGGTCAAAATGTGATAACCAAAAGCCTTAAAATTTGCTGGCAATAGGGGTATCAAATGAAAGAGGAGGTCGAAAAATTTCATTTATACTTCGATATATTTCGATTCACTTATCGATAACTGAGTTATCGGTCAAAATGTGATAACCAAAAGCCTTAAAATTTGCTTACAATAGGGGTATCAAATGAAAGGGGAGGTCGAAAAATTTCATTTATACTTCGATATATTTCGATTCACTTATCGATAACTGAGTTATCGGTCAAAATGTGATAACCAAAAGCCTTAAAATTTGCTGGCAATAGGGGTATCAAATGAAAGAGGAGGTCGAAAAATTTCATTTATATTTCGATATATTTCGATTCACTTATCGATAACTGAGCTATCGGTCAAAATGTGATGACCAAAAGCCTTAAAATTTGCTTACAATAGGGGTATCAAATGAAAGAGGAGGTCGAAAAATTTCATTTATACTTCGATATATTTCGATAAACTTATCGATAACTAAGTTATCGGTCTAAATATGATCACCAAAAGCCTCAAACTTTGCCCTCAACATGGGCTTCAAACGAAAGGGGAGGTCCGAATTTTTTATTTATACTTCGATATATTTCGATAAACTTATCGATAACTGAGTTATCGGTCAAAATGAGATGACCAAAAGCCTCCAACTTTGCCTACAACATGGGCTTCAAACGAAAGGGGAGGTCCAAAGGTTTCATTTATACTTCGATATATTTCGATAAACTTATCGATAACTGAGTTATCGGTCAAAATGTGATGACCAAAAGCCTCAAACTTTGCCTACAACATGGGCTTCAAACGAAAGTGGAGGTCGAAAGGTTTCATTTATACTTCGATATATTTCGATAAACTTATCGATGACTGAGTTATCGGTCAAAATGTGATGACGAAAAGCCTCAAACTTTGCCTACAACATGGGCTTCAAACGAAAGGGGAGGTCCAAAGGTTTCATTTATACTTCGATATAGTTCGATAAACTTATCGATAACTAAGTTATCGGTCAAAATTTGATGACCACAAACCTTAAACTTTGCCTACAACATGGGCTTCAAACGAAAGTGGAGGTCGAAAGGTTTCATTTATACTTCGATATATTTCGATAAACTTATCGATAACTGAGTTATCGGTCAAAATGAGATGACCAAAAGCCTCCAACTTTGCCTACAACATGGGCTTCAAACGAAAGGGGAGGTCCAAAGGTTTCATTTATACTTCGATATATTTCGATAAACTTATCGATAACTGAGTTATCGGTCAAAATGTGATGACCAAAAGCCTCAAACTTTGCCTACAACATGGGCTTCAAACGAAAGTGGAGGTCGAAAGGTTTCATTTATACTTCGATATATTTCGATAAACTTAAAGATAACTGAGTTATCGGTCAAAATGTGATGACCAAAAGCCTCAAACTTTGCCTACAACATGGGCTTCAAACGAAAGGGGAGGTCCAAAGGTTTCATTTATACTTCGATATATTTCGATGAACTTATCGATAACTGAGTTATCGGTCAAAATTTGATGACCAAAAACCTTAAACTTTGCCTACAACATGGGCAGCAAACGAAAGAGGAGGTCCGAATTTTTTTATTTATACTTCGATATATTTCGATAAACTTATCGATAACTGAGTTATCGGTCAAAATGAGATGACCAAAAGCCTCAAACTTTGCCTACAACATGGGCTTCAAACGAAAGTGGAGGTCGAAAGATTTCATTTATACTTCAATATATTTCGATAAACTTATCGATAACTGAGTTATCGGTCAAAATGTGATGACCAAAAGCCTCAAACTTTGCCTTCAACATGGGCTTCAAACGAAAGGGGAGGTCCGAATTTTTTATTTATACTTCGATATATTTCGATAAACTTATCGATAACTGAGTTATCGGTCAAAATGAGATGACCAAAAGCCTACAACATGGGCTTCAAACGAAAGTGGAGGTCGAAAGGTTTCATTTATACTTCGATATATTTCGATAAACTTATCGATAACTGAGTTATCGGTCAAAATATGATCACCAAAAGCCTCAAACTTTGCCTTCAACGTGGGCTGCAAACGATAGGTCCAAAGGTTTCATTTATACTTCGATATATTTCGATAAACTTATCGATAACTGAGTTATCGGTCAAAATGTGATGACCAAAAGCCTCAAACTTTGCCTACAACATGGGCTTCAAACGAAAGTGGAGGTCGAAAGGTTTCATTTATACTTCGATATATTTCGATAAACTTATCGATAACTGAGTTATCGGTCAAAATGTGATGACCAAAAGCCTCAAACTTTGCCTACAACATGGGCTTCAAACGAAAGGGGAGGTCCAAAGGTTTCATTTATACTTCGATATATTTCGATAAACTTATCGATAACTGAGTTATCGGTCAAAATTTGATGACCAAAAACCTTAGACTTTGCCTACAACATGGGCAGCAAACGAAAGAGGAATTGGAAATTTTTCATTTATACTTCGATATATTTCGATAAACTTATCCATAACTGAGTTATCGGTCAAAATGTGATGACCAAAAGCCTTAAACTTTGGCTACACCATGGGCGTCAAACGAAAGTGGAGGTCGAAAGGTTTCATTTATACTTCGATATATTTCGATAAACTTATCGATAACTAAGTTATCGGTCTAAATATGATCACCAAAAGCCTCAAACTTTGCCTTCAACATGGGCTTCAAACGAAAGGGGAGGTCCGAATTTTTTATTTATACTTCGATATATTTCGATAAACTTATCGATAACTGAGTTATCGGTCAAAATGAGATGACCAAAAGCCTCAAACTTTGCCTACAACATGGGCTTCAAACGAAAGGGGAGGTCCAAAGGTTTCATTTATACTTCGATATATTTCATAAACTTATCGATAACTGAGTTATCGGTCAAAATGTGATGACCAAAAGCCTCAAACTTTGCCTACAACATGGGCTTCAAACAAAAGGGGAGGTCTAAAGGTTTCATTTATACTTCGATATATTTCGATAAACTTATCCATAACTGAGCTATCGGTCAAAATGTGATGACCAAAGGCCTCAAATTTTGCCTACAACATGGCCTTCAAACGAAAGCGGAGGTCCAAAGGTTTCATTTATACTTCGATATATTTCGATAAACTAATCGATTACTGAGTTATCGGTCAAAATGTGATGACCAAAAGCCTCAAACTTTGCCTACAATATGGGCTTCAAACGAAAGCGGAGGTCCAAAGGTTTCATTTATACCTCGATATATTTCGATAAACTTATCGATAACTGAGTTATCGGTCAAAATGTGATGACCAAAAGCCTCAAACCTTGCCTACAATATGGGCAAAGCCTTAAACTTTGCCTACAACATGGGCAGTGAAAGGGGAGGTCGAAAGATTTCTTTTATACTTTGATATATTTCGATAAAAGTAACGATAACTAAATTATCGGTCAACATGTGATGACCAAAAGCCTTAAAATGTGCTTACACTAGGGGTATCAAATGAAACGGGAGGTCGAAAAATTTCATTTATACTTCGATATATTTCGACTCACTTATCGATAACTGAGTTATCGGTCAAAATGTGAAGACCAAAACCCTTTAACTTTGCCTACAACATGGGCATCAAACGAAAGGGGAGGTCGAAAGATTTCTTTTATACTTTGATATATTTCGATAAAAATAACGATAACTGAGTTATCGGTCAAAATGTGATGGCCAAAAGCCTTAAAATTTGCTTACAATAGGGGTATCAAATGAAAGGGGAGGTCGAAAAATTTCATTTATACTTCGATATATTTCGATTCACTTATCGATAACTGAGTTATTGGTCAAAATGTGATGACCAAAAGCCTTAAAATTTGCCTACAACATGGGTATCAAACGAAAAGGGAGGTCGAAAGATTTCTTTTATACTTTGATATATTTCGTTAAAATTAACGATAACTGAGTTATCGGTCAAAATGTGATGGCCATAAGCCTTAAAATTTGCTTACAATAGGGGTATCAAATGAAAGGGGAGGTCGAAAAATTTAATTTATACTTCGATATATTTCGATTCACTTATCGATAACTGAGTTATCGGTCAAAATGTGATGACCAAAAGCCTTAAAATTTGCTTACAATAGGGGTATCAAATGAAAGAGGAGGTCGAAAAATTGCATTTATATTTCGATTCACTTATCGATAACTGAGTTATCGGTCAAAATGTGATGACCAAAAGCCTTAAAATTTGCTTACAATAGGGGTATCAAATGAAAGAGGAGGTCGAAAAATTTCATTTATACTTCGATATATTTCGATTCACTTATCGATAACTGAGTTATCGGTCAAAATGTGGTGACCAAAAGCCTTGAACTTTGCCTACAACATGTGTATCAAACGAAAGGGGAGGTCGAAAGATTTCTTTTATACTTTGATATATTTCGTTAAAATTAACGATAACTGAGTTATCGGTCAAAATTTGATGACATAAAAATTAAAATTTGCCTACAACATGGGCATCAAACGAAAGGGGAGGTCCAAAGGTTTCATTTATACTTCGATATCAGGGGCGGATCCAGGAAAATTTTTGGGGGGGGGGGTCCACATTTGAAATCTCCAATACAACATTCACAAGAAAAGTTGGAAGATAATAATCGGGGGTATGAATAACAAAAACTCACTCATATATGTATACTTACACAGTACAATTATTATATACTAGCAGACCCGGCAGACGTTGTTCTGCCTGACCAGTGACTTCCCTAGAAATACATTTTCAAATATTTTTCTATTAATTTTTAACATTTCATGTATTGCAGTGCTTTAGGGTATACAATATTTCTGGATTTAACTTCTTTGGTATAAACAAATAAATTGTTTGGATGTCCAACTCAAAAAACGGATCTTTTGAACTTACCACTTAACGCCACTATTATGATTTTATGAAAATCCTATAATACTCTGGATATGTATAAACGGCAAAAAAGACAAATTATATGCTTTGATTAAGATTTAAGAACGTTAAAATCTCACTAAAGCAAATACATTCAGGGATAGATATAACGAATTGTAATATTACTTAGCTTGTGGTCTTGGAACTGCCCACATTTCTAAAAAGTTTACAAATGTAGCCTATGTATGTCGTACCCAACGAAGATTTTAACGTATTGGAAAAGTTTAAAACAGATCAACCATAAACTTTGGACATTATTGAAGTAAAAACAAAGTACTGAATACAAAAATGTGGGCGTCGCACCGCCCACTTTTCCAATATTATAAATCTTGACCAAAGGACACACATATCCAGAAATCATTAATTTAGACCAAATATGTTCAGAGCTATGAAGAATTTAAATTTTATATAGCCTGGGGGCGTGGCACCGCCTACAAACCACAAAGCACAGTAAAAAAATCAAAAATGTAGTACTGCAAATAAAAATAGAGCGACACATTACTCCTTCGATTGCTTTTGGATTGATCTTTTCTTACAACAATTTTCGTATATCATTTCATGCATGAAAAAGGTAATGCATTCCCAACTTTCCCACTGGGTGGAAGAGCCTAATGCGAATGTGATCAATTCCATTCAAGTAGTCGACCACACTGAAGCATTGGAATTTATTAAACTCTTGTTAATAATATTAACAATTTCCACTTGTTTGAATTTATTACTGAAATTATACTCTGCTCACAACAAATTTTTAAAGAAAAAATACATGAGCCGAGCAGATGGTCTAGATAAGGTCTAAACCAAAGAAAAGGATATATATATATCCCAATGGACCAATGGGAAACCATTCTGAATACACTCGTAGAAGAGAAGATTTTGGCGGAAAAGTCTCATAAGTGTCTTAATAAAAGTATATACATACATACAAAGCGTGACTATTTTAAAACACCTCACGATAATATTAGAGTCATTGAACAATATAGGAAAAACCACACAAAAGGTGCATAGCAAGTTAACAAATAACCACAAGCTAGAGGCACTACAAATTTCAGGGGCGGATCCAGGAAAATTTTTGGGGGGGGTCCACATTTGAAATCTCCAATACAACATTCACAAGAAAAGTTGGAAGATAATAATCGGGGGTATGAATAACAAAAACTCACTCATATATGTATACTTACACAGTACAATTATTATATACTAGCAGACCCGGCAGACGTTGTTCTGCCTGACCAGTGACTTCCCTAGAAATACATTTTCAAATATTTTTCTATTAATTTTTAACATTTCATGTATTGCAGTGCTTTAGGTTATACAATATTTCTGGATTTAACTTCTTTGGTATAAACAAATAAATTGTTTGGATGTCCAACTCAAAAAACGGATCTTTTGAACCTACCACTTAACGCCACTATTATGATTTTATGAAAATCCTATAATACTCTGGATATGTATAAACGGCAATAACAAAAAAAAAAAAATAATATGCTTTGATTAAGATTTAAGAACGTTAAAATCTCACTAAAGCAAATACATTCAGGGATAGATATAACGAATTGAAATATTACTTAGCTTGTGGTCTTGGAACTGCCCACATTTCTAAAAAGTTTACAAATGTAGCCTATGTATGTCGTACCCAACGAAGATTTTAACGTATTGGAAAAGTTTAAAACAGATCAACCATAAACTTTGGACATTATTGAAGTAAAAACAAAGTACTGAATACAAAAATGTGGGCGTCGCACCGCCCACTTTTCCAATATTACATAAATCTTGACCCATCGACACACATATACCAAAAATCATTAATTTACACTAAATATGTTCAGAGTTATGAAGAATTGTAGTTTTATATAGACTGGGGGCGTGGCACCGCCCACTTTTCCAAAAATTAATATAGCCTATACTTTAACCCATGATCCCAAGAATATACTGTGAAAATTTCATAAAAATCGGTTGAGTACTTTGGACGCCTATAAAGGACACACAAACACACAGACGCGCAGACACACAGACACACATTCATTTTTATTTATAAGATTTGCAATGTATTCTTAAATTTTCGAATGGCAGACGAAATGTACATACATACATACATACATAAAACGCTACGGACTTAGTGCCATTGCTATAGTTCTCTCATTATAATATTTAATTGTTGAGTAAAGATGTTCAATTCTATAAGCGATGACGAGATAATGCCAGATCAATTTACAGACATTACCTATAGACTAATATCAATTCTCCTTCCTTTTCTTGCCAGAATATCCAGTATTTGTTCATGAGTAACTTCGATATCTCTGTGAATATTCAACATTGCAAATCTGTTCAAACGTTCTTCTCAAGTTTTATTTCGCAAATAGGTTTTTACTCTCCGTAAAGAAACTGGCAGTGTAGCACCTATAGTGAGAAAGCTATGTATTTCTCTGTAAAACTGTATATCACAAACGTTCAGAGCTTCAATAAAGGGTTTCGGCCGGTTTTCTGCAGATACGTTCGAACAGAATCTGTAATAAGTAACTGGTCATCCATTTCGGGGGGTCCGGACCCCCTGGACCCCTCATCTGAATCCGTCCCTGTTCGATATGTTTCGAAAAACTTATCGATAACTGAGTTATCGGTCAAAATGTGATGACCAAAAACCTTCAAATTTGCCTGTATCAAACGAAAGGGGAGGTCGAAAGGGTTCAATTGTACTTCGAATTATTTCGATAAACTTATCGATAACTAAGTTATCGGTCAAAATGTGATGACCAAAATCCTTAAACTTTGCCTACAACATGGGCATCAAACGAAAGGGGAGGTCCAAAGGTTTCATTTATACTTCGATATATCTCGATAAACTTATCGATAACTGAGTTATCGGTCAAAATGTGATGACCAAAAACCTTCAAATTTGCCTCTATCAAACGAAAGGGGAGGTCGAAAGATTTCATTTATACTTCGATATATTTCGATAAAATTATCGATAACTGAGTTATCGGTCAAAATTTGATGACCAAAAAATTAAAATTTGCCTACAACATGGGCGTCAAACGAAAGGGGAGGTCCAAAGGTTTCATTTATACTTCCATATATTTCGATAAACTTATCGATAACTGAGTTACCTCTATATGGTATCAAACGGAAGATGCAGCTTTCGTTCTAGCTTTTCGATATTTCGATATATTTATCGATAAATGAGTTATCGGTAAAAATGGTGTCCCAATAAAGCATTAAAATTTTTGTTTACTTATTTTTCATTTGCAGTTAAACAAAAATCAATTGCAAAGGTACACTGTCTCCCTATGGGTATCAGCATATGTTTTGACGACGATTGTGCTGAGTTATTTATTTATTTATTTATTTGTTTATTTGTATGCTTATAATTCAGTACAACGATTTCATCTTATATAACAGCACTGAAAAGTATTATAGTCATATTAAAAATAAAAAATATTATGCCAAAAAAATAAAACTAAGACAACAACTTAGATTTAATTTACAATATAAAATATTAAAAAACAGATAATAAAAAGTCAAGAGTTTAAGTTTTAAAGTTAAAAATATAACAGTGATATTTAACAGTGTTATTTAAAATGTTCATATATTAACTTTTTAAATTGTGTTGCGTTGCTGACTAATTGCAAGTAAGGGGGTAATCGATTCCAAATTCGTATAGCGTTTATATAGAAATGTTGATCTGAAAAAGCAGTGTTATGTTCTATTTGAATAAAACGGTTTCCTCTTTCTGACCTGAAGAAGTTTAATTTTTGGTAAAGATAATGCGGCTGTTGTGTGTATATTATTCTATGAAGGTAAATTACAGCTTTACAATTTAAAAGATTCTCGAAGGTAACACCAAAAATAAGTTTGGAGTAATTAGATATTCGGTCAAATCGACGTATGCAATACCATTAAAAGCCACGTTTAATTTGCGCCTACTGGTTACGTCACAGCTAGAAAACAATTCACAACCATATAGTAACGTCGGTATTAGGTATGATTTAGCCAGAAGCATTCTGACTTCAAGTGGTATGAACCATTGGCTACACCATAAACTTCTTAACATCCCGTATACTTTGCCGGTTGTGATGATAACGTGATCATTCCAGTGAAGGTGTTTGATATATGTGATACCAAGATTTTTTACTTTATCCACGTATTCAATTTTAGACTCACCCAGAACTAAATCGGGAAAAGATGTTACAGTTTGTGTTTTTTTGGTTACCAACATATATTTGGATTTGCCTGGATTGAGACATAAGCCGTTAGTTGCAGCCCAAGTTCTTACATTATCCAAGTCAACATTAATTTTACGTACGCAGTCATGGAACTCTGATGCTTTGCAGCTTATATAGAGTTGTACATCATCAGCATACATTTGAACATTACAGTATTGTAACTGACCCGGAAGATCATTTGCATAAGCCGAATAGAGTAATGGGCCTAAAATAGATCCTTGAGGGAAACCTCTTATAAGATCGACACTACTGGACTTTTAACTCCCATGAAAAACTGATTGGGATCTGCCTGTTAAATAAGAAGTCATCAGTTTCCCAGCCGTACACAGAGCGAAAAAAGATAGGTTAATCGAACCGAAAAAGGTTGTTATTAAACTATTTTTTATGTTACATTGAAAACACAAACAACAAGTACAATTCACGTGGTTAATCTAATCGATGAAAAATTGTAAAGCGAATTCGGAAAATGTTAACCACAAGAATAGTTAACCTCATCGGTGGAATAGTAAAGTTACAATTTTTAACTACAAAAATAGTAAAACTAACCAATTTTATATTATTTTATTTTATTTTCTTTTTTAATTCTATTTTATTTTTATTTAATTCTATTTTATTTTATTTTATTTAATTTTATTTTATATTATTCTATTTTATTTTATTTTATTTTTAAATTAATAAATTTAAATTTAATAAATGTAGTTTTTGTATCAATGAGAATCCCTTCTTCATTTATTCCAGATAGATATTGACTTCAACGCCCTACATCAGAATTCCTCACAGCTTACAGAAAAGTGGCAAGGTTTTAAGACAAAAATCATACCAATTTTGAACAAAAGGGTAAAAGACATACAAAGTCTGCAACACTTGAAAAAATTAACAAGTTTGATAAAGGTTTGTTAAAATACATAAGTAATAATTACATTCAATGATTTTTAATTGTTTGTAAATTTCCTTGTATTAAAGGTTCAGATCAACTTATCGTATTGCTGATGCACGTTGTATTACGTCCTACTATAAAACGGAAGGCAGATAACATGTCGATTTTTAGAAGCACCATTTAAGATTCTCAGCTCTCATTCCTGCTACAGGTTAATACTGTGAATGACGTCGAAAATAAATTGGACAACCTGAAAACATCACTTTATACACGCGGGGAGACATTGCAACCACTTATAATTGCAATTGGCAGTGATTTGAATGATTGCAAATTTTATGTTTACTATGACGACATGAGCTTCCTTCTTTTTTAAGTGCTTTAGACATATGCTTTAAGACTTTTCATGTATTAAATTTAAGATATCCAAAGGATAGCCTTGAGTTTTGGACGTTCGTCCAAAGATATTTTTATTCCATTGAATTGACTGAAGATAAAATTTCTCCAAATGTCCTTTGTTTGTTGAGAGACTTAATTTAACGTATTAAAAATAGATAGGTAATCATATACTTATAATAATTTCATGATAATAATTTTTTGTTCAAAATGGTTTTATGCTTTGTATGCAACAACACTTTTGAAAATGTTGATAAACTCGTATTCATCTAATTTTTTCACAACTTAATATCATCTAGTACTTTTTACTGTCCACATTGTTGTCATTATTACCAGTGCTTAAAAACTTATAAAAGCCACTTTAAGAAATCGAATTCGTGCATTTCTAATTTAAGTCCAACAGCTCGGAGGCTCTCTGAATCTGAAAATATTAATGTTACATTACAACTAGATCAACAGCAACGTAGTCAAGAACTTCACGAAACATTCGAGTTTCCTCGTACTGAGTTTGAAAATATTGCGCTGTTATTTTTAAGTAAGTTACACAGTCAATCAAATTTCGCACGCTCTGATGCAGAACGACTCATTGAGGACATAACAAATGATTTGCTTTTGCCAATAGCAGACTTTTTAGAAAATAATATATTCGATTTTGCAGAACAAAAAAAAGTAGTCCAACTCAAAAACTTCGTTAATTTTTTAAGAGATCCGTTTTCTAAGTGTAAAACATTTTACAAATTTGTGAAAGAACTCAAAAAAAGAGACAGTTATGAGGACCCACAAGAATTCGATATTGACAATAGAATTGCGCCTGTAGTTCAACACCATGAAATTTTGTTATCAGATAAATGTAGTAAGGGTGTACTAATGCCAATACGATTTCAAATTAAACATTTCTTCGAACTTCCCAATGTATTAAAAGACACCCTGGAAAGTACACAGAAATTTCTTGCTAATGATAATAAAATAAAAAACGTTGTCAATGGAAAATTATGGAAAACGAAAATGAGTTTATTTAGCGATAAAACAGCTATTCCTTACATCATCTACTTTGATGATTTTGAAATCAATAATCCCTTAGGTTCTCATAAAGGGAGACAGTCAATGGCTGCTTTTTATTACAGTTTTCCCACCTTGCCACAGCACTACCAATCGCGACTTGAAAATATATTTCCAGCTCTTTCCTTCAGAAGTAAATATAAACAGTTTGGAAATGACGCATCACTGAAACTACTGGTAGAAACAATTAAAAATCTTGAAGAAGACGGAATTGACATTAGCTTCGATAATACAACCAAAAAAATTTATTTTGTATTGGCACTAGTTGCAGGTGATAATTTAGGTTTAAATAGTATTCTAGGCTACACTAAAAGTTTTTCATCGAATTACTTTTGTCGATATTGTTTATGTAATAAACAGGAAACTTCGTATACTGTCGAGGAAGTAGAAAGCAAATTTCGGAGTGAGTTAAACTCTGCAGAAAGCCTTGCTACAGAAGATATACCGGAGAAACGAATAAAGCTAACTGGTATATCTGAGAATTCAATTTTCAATGATGTTGGTTCATTTCATGTTACAAATAATTTTACTGGAGATATTATGCACGATATATTTGAAGGTGTTCGCAGATATGACGTTTCAAAAATATTACTGCATTTTATTGAAACTGAAAAGTTCTTTACAATTGATATTTTAAATGATCGTAAAAATCAATTTCAATACGGCGAAATCGAGATAAGTAATAGATCTTCAGAAATTAGGATATCGCATTTGAAATGTCAAAAACTGAATATGTCAGTACGAGAAATGTGGACGTTTTGCCATTTTCTTCCAATAATGATTGGAGATTTAATACCACTACGCAATAAATACACTGGATCACAAATTCCAACTTTTTTTCTGCACCAGAGACGCCATAGTGAAATTCCTATGTAAAACCACCTCCTATTTCCGAAAATCAAGGTTATTTTTACTTGAATGGTACCGTTTTTGAGATATTTACGATTTACCGTTATTTCAAAAAACAAAAAAGATGGCTCCACTTAATCGTGTATATCTCAAGAACAAACTGAGCTCTTCCAAAACGGTTTGAAAAATTTGAAATTTACTATAATCAGTACATACAACACTTTTTGCTAGGTCCTGCAGATTCAAACAAAAATATAAAAAAATGTGTACTTTGCGAGGAAGCCTCTCGAAAACTTTTTGTTTTTTTGCACATATTTTTTCTCCCCTCTAAGCTCTGTTTTATTACAAAAAAAATAAACTATCAGTGAACAAAATCGATGAAATAATACAAAAGTTATAAGCATTCAAGTAAATATATCCATTTAATACTTAAGTACCCTACAAATAATAGCATATGTGCATATGGTTCTGTCTTAACTCTATGATCTTATTTTATAGTTGAAAAAGTTATGTGTCTTGTTTTGACGCTTATTTAGATTAGGATCGGTTTCTCTTATGAGAAACCAACAGTAGTCGCCCATCATAGCGACATCCCAGAATCCTTGATACCGACTTTCAATCACTTTCATTTGCTGGTGAAACCTTTCGCCATGCTCGTCACTTTCGTCGCCAAGATTTTGCGGGAAAAAATTTAAGTGGGAGTGTAAGAAATGAATTTTTAAAGACATATTTACTCCTGAAAGAAAATAAAAAAGTAAATTAGATAAATACATAAGTGACACATTAGTATATAATTTTCTTAGGCTGGATTTATCCTTCAATTCAGAACAAATTTTTTGTTTATATTTTTCCCGTTCTTGTTTGTTCGGAACTGGACGATGAATTCAGATTTATGGCTATATATTGTCATGTAAATTTATGTAATATATAATTTATTATAATATGTTTTTTTATTTACCCATTTCCGCATAGTTTTTGATTAAGTCGTTCACTATCATCTCGTAGTTAGGACTTTTGTGTTTGCCTAAAAAAGAAGTAACGACCTTTTCAAAAGAATCCCACGCTGCTGTCTCCACTGGTGACAATAGTTCTTTGAAATGGTTTTTGCATTATCTCATATGTTTCCTTCGTATTTACTGCATGCGCGATCGGGATAGATGGCTTTTGGTTGCCAATATGCAATAATACCGCCTTTAAACTTAATTTATTGCCGTCTATGAACAATCGCCACTCTTTTGAATCATATGGTTCACCAAATTGTTTGAATAGACCAGCAATGTCTTTGCAGTAACAAGCACTGTCCTCCTTCGTATAGTACTTGGAAAATTCTTCGTGACGAGTTCTATAATATGTTACCTTAACATCGGATGAAACAAATTTAAATTGTTGCATTCGAGAGGCGTGTAGTTCGGCCTTTTCCTTTGGCAATTCCAAATCCCTTATCCAATCATTAAGTTGTGCTTGTGACAAAGAATTTCTTTCGTTTTCCGTTTGAAATTCAGTACAACATGATGCCGCGTAATCAGATACTACTGTTGACAATGAAACTGGAGCCGGAACTAAAGTTAAATTTGATTCTGGCAATGTCGCTTCTGTTGAAATTAGTTCTGGTAATGACACTGTAGATACGCTCGCATAGGTTACTTTTCTGGACTTTCCAACCCCAAGTACTTATGTAGTACAAATATAGCAGTCCGTTGAATGGCAAGTTGGTTCCCTCCACTTCATTGGTGTAATAAATTTCACACGTCGCCTAAATAGATAGTTTCAGAAATTAGTCAGCTATGCATTAAAAGGGAACAAATCCCTAATTTTTACAACGTACCTTTTTGTTCCGGTTTCCGAAGAAATCAATTCGACTCGGCATGTGGTGCACACAGTGTTCGGATTTGAAAACACACGTCTCATACTTTTAACAATAAATTGACCGCAGATGAAACAGAGCATATCTGGATAATTTGTACACTCAAACTCTCGCGCCCTTTTATTCATTTTTTATTTTTAAGTAAATGACGGGTTATAAACTGAACAGTATCCGGCGAGCCTTGCAGATATTATGACGGAACAAGGCGCATGTACTCTTATTTATACTTAGATCCAGTAAAAATGCAAGCCTACCTAAACAAAAAGGTTCCCTAGTTCTACAAAGAAAACACTACCTGCCTCAAAAATATGCTCTTGTTTAAAATGTACCTAGGTTTGAGAAAACGACACTAACAGCTTTTTGTATCTAATAACTTTTCGAAAATCTACCTGCGAACTAACTGATATACGAATACTAACACATATGTACCAGTAGGGTACTTAAGCATTAAATGGATATATTTACTTGAATGCTTATAACTTTTGTATTAGTTCATCGATTTTGTTCACTGATAGCTTATTTTTTTATACCTTTCATGAACATGAAATGGTATTATAACTTTGGTCCGATGTTTGTAAGTATGAGAAGAAGAAGAGATAGACCCACTATTAAGTATACCGAAATGATCAGGGCGATGATGCGAGTTGATTTAGCCATGTCCGTCCGTCCGTCTGTTTGAACGCAAACTAGTCCCTCAATTTTAGAGATATCTCGATGAAATTTTGCAAGCAGGCGCCATTTTGCATAGGATTAATCATTTGTCGGAACCAGCAAGATCGGACAGATACAAGGCATAGCTCCCATACAATCGATTATTCCGATAAATGAGTTTTGGCCTATAACTCTTGCAATTCAAAAGCTAGGAACGTAAAATTTTTCAAATTTAGTACATATTGTATTTGTAACGTGTGTAGTGAAAATGACTCAGATCGGACCAACATGACATATAGCTCCCATATAATCGATAGTTTCGATAAACGGGTTTTGGGCTATAAATTTTGCAGTTAATAAGCTAGGAACGTTAAACTTTCCACGTTTGCTACATATTATATATGTAACATATGTAGGCAAAATCAGCCAGATCGGACCAACATAACGTATAGCTCCCATACAATCGATTGTTCCGATAAGTGTGGTTTGGCATTCATGAAAGGTATAAAGCCTTCGGCACAGCCGAAGACAGCCCTTTCCTTACTTGTTTTGTAATAAAACAGAGCTTAGAGGGGGGAAAAAATATCTGCAAAAAAACAAAAAGTTTTCGAGATGCTTCCTCGCAAAGTACAATTTTTTTTATATTTTTACAAAAAAAATTTAAAAAATCCGTAATGATTGTTCAATATGTTTGAATCTGCAGGACCTAGCAAAAAGTGTTGTATGCACTGATTATAGTAAATTTTATAAGCTTTAAAATTTTTTAAACCGTTTTGGAAGAGCTCAGTTTGTTCTTGAGATATACACGATTAAGTGGAGCCATCTATTTTGTTTTTTGAAATAACGGTAAATCGTAAATATCTCAAAAACGGTACCATTCAAGTAAAAATAACCTTGATTTTCGGAATTAGGAGGTGAGTTTACATAGGAATTTCACCATGGCGTCTCTGGTGCATTTTGGCTGTAAACCAGTGATATTGGAAACTTATTTGTACACTAATTGAAATTATAGACGAGATTTTGAAAACGGAATTTGATGATGAGTCTCTAAGTAAGTTGAAGTTAAAAATTAAGACCCATCATACGATTTATGTACAGCTTTTTGGACCGACGTTAAAACCGAAATTTCACTTTCTTATGCACTACGCTACAATCATAAGAAATGTAGGACCTCTTAGGCATGTATGGTGTTTTAGGTTCGAATCTAAACATAGGGAAATAAAAACTTATACCAATTGTATTACCTCTAGAAGAAATGCACCTTTGTCAGTCGCTATTAAATGTATGCTTAAGTTTTCAAATCGTTTACTTTTAAATAAGGGATTAGATGGAAGCTGCATTTTCGAAAATCAATCTAAAGATAAATTCAAAAACAAATATTACAGTAATAATGAAATCAAAGACATTATTATACTCGAAAGCAACGTAATTTTTGTCTGAGTTGAATATGTAATTGCCTCGTTTTCAGAACATTTTCAATCATTTCCCGTTATAAAAAGTACAGACAAATTTTATCTGTTAGACCTTTCCGAATTATATTACTCACCTCTTAATACAACTCTTTCTCCTAATGGAATTACGTATGTTCGTCCAAAATATTTCTAAAACTATATCAGTGGCGAAAAAAATAATAGGGACAAAATTTAAAATGTTTTATTCGTAAAATGTATTTAATATTTACACATGTATTAGGGATGTCATCCCGGGATTGGTTAAGTCATACCCCGAAAATCTCGGGACGTCTAAAACCTCAAAAATTGACATCCCTAATATGTATTTTCGAGTACGCAGATTTGTAGCCCAATTTTGGTACAATAATGTGCAAATTAGAAATACCACAAATTTCCCATGAATTTTAAATTTTTTTGTTGTCTTGCAAATTTTTGTACTAAAATTGTGTAGGCTACAAATTTGCGTACTCGAAAATTTTCTAAAAATTCTCCCGAAAAAGTTGAAATTTTGGTGGCTATATTTCAAAGTTTGATTAACTTTCCTGAACTTCGTGTTAACTTTGAAACTTTCTTTTATGTATTTTCTGTTAAACATGTTGCCAAATTTTAAATGATATAATTAACTAATAATCGAGTATATTATACATGTAAGACCATTTTCAATTTTGTCCCTATTATTTCTTCCGCCTCTTTATTTATATTACTTGTGTACAAATGTAAAATATTTGATGTAAAATATTGAATAAAAATAATAATTATAGTACTTTTATTCAAAAATCAAAAATCAACAGCTTTTTATTTTAGCAAAGTAACCATAAAAAATAGTACAGGAACAATTTTTGGAGGTACCCAAACTATTTTTTATTGTAAAAAAACAATTTTAATGGTAAAAAAAAACTATTTCCATGGTAAGAAAACTATTTTCATGGTAAAAAAACAATTTCATGGTAACAAAACTATTTTGCATGGTAAAAAAACTATTTTCATAGTAAAAACACAATTTCATGGTAAAAAAACTATTTTGCATGGTAAAAAAACTAAAACGCCATAGTGAAATTCCTATGTAAAACCACCTCCTAATTCCGAAAATCAAGGTTATTTTTACTTGAATGGTACCGTTTTTGAGATATTTACGATTTACCGTTATTTCAAAAAACAAAAAAGATGGCTCCACTTAATCGTGTATATCTCAAGAACAAACTGAGCTCTTCCAAAACGGTTTGAAAAATTTGAAATTTACTATAATCAGTACATACAACACTTTTTGCTAGGTCCTGCAGATTCAAACATATTGAACAATCATTACGGATTTTTTAAATTTTTTTGTAAAAATATAAAAAAATGTGTACTTTGCGAGGAAGCCTCTCGAAAACTTCTTTGTTTTTTTGCAGATATTTTTTCTCCCCTCTAAGCTCTGTTTTATTACAAAAAAAATAAACTATCAGTGAACAAAATCGATGAAATAATACAAAAGTTATAAGCATTCAAGTAAATATATCCAATACTTAAGTACCCTACAAATAATAGCATATGTGCATATGGTTCTGTCTTAACTCTATGATCTTATTTTATAGTTGAAAAAGTTATGTGTCTTGTTTTGACGCCTATTTAGATTAGGATCGGTTTCTCTTATGAGAAACCAACAGTAGTCGCCCATCATAGCGACATCCCAGAATCCTTGATACCGACTTTCAATCACTTTCATTTGCTGGTGAAACCTTTCGCCATGCTCGTCACTTTCGTCGCCAAGATTTTGCGGGAAAAAATTTAAGTGGGAGTGTAAGAAATGAATTTTTAAAGACATATTTACTCCTGAAAGAAAATAAAAAAGTAAATTAGATAAATACATAAGTGACACATTAGTATATAATTTTCTTAGGCTGGATTTATCTTTCAATTCAGAACAAATTTTTTGTTTATATTTTTCCCGTTCTTGTTTGTTCGGAACTGGACGATGAATTCAGATTTATGGCTATATATTGTCATGTAAATTTATGTAATATATAATTTATTATAATATGTTTTTTTATTTACCCATTTCCGCATAGTTTTTGATTAAGTCGTTCACTATCATCTCGTAGCTAGGACTTTTGTGTTTGCCTAAAAAAGAAGTAACGACCTTTTCAAAAGAATCCCACGCTGCTGCCTCCACTGGTGACAATAGTTCTTTGAAATGGTTTTTGCATTATCTCATATGTTTCCTTCGTATTTACTGCATGCGCGATCGGGATAGATGGCTTTTGGTTGCCAATATGCAATAATACCGCCTTTAAACTTAATTTATTGCCGTCTATGAACAATCGCCACTCTTTTGAATCATATGGTTCACCAAATTGTTTGAATAGACCAGCAATGTCTTTGCAGTAACAAACACTATCCTTCTTCGTATAGTACTTGGAAAATTCTTCGTGACGAGTTCTATAATATGTTACCTTAACATCGGATGAAACAAATTTAAATTGTTGCATTCGAGAGGCGTGTAGTTCGGCCTTTTCCTTTGACAATTCCAAATCCCTTATCCAATCATTAAGTTGTGCTTGTGACAAAGAATTTCTTTCGTTTTCCGTTTGAAATTCAGTACAACATGATGCCGCGTAATCAGATACTACTGTTGACAATGAAACTGGAGCCGGAACTAACGTTAAATTTGATTCTGGCAATGTCGCTTCTGTTGAAATTAGTTCTGGTAATGACACTGTAGATACGCTCGCATAGGTTACTTTTCTGGACTTTCCAACCCCAAGTACTTATGTAGTACAAATATAGCAGTCCGTTGAATGGCAAGTTGGTTCCCTCCACTTCATTGGTGTAATAAATTTCACACGTCGCCTAAATAGATAGTTTCAGAAATTAGTCAGCTATGCATTAAAAGGGAACAAATCCCTAATTTTTACAACGTACCTTTTTGTTCCGGTTTCCGAAGAAATCAATTCGACTCGGCATGTGGTGCACACAGTGTTCGGATTTGAAAACACACGTCTCATACTTTTAACAATAAATTGACCGCAGATGAAACAGAGCATATCTGGATAATTTGTACACTCAAACTCTCGCGCCCTTTTATTCATTTTTTATTTTTAAGTAAATGACGGGTTATAAACTGAACAGTATCCGGCGAGCCTTGCAGATATTATGACGGAACAAGGCGCATGTACTCTTATTTATACTTAGATCCAGTAAAAATGCAAGCCTACCTAAACAAAAAGGTTCCCTAGTTCTACAAAGAAAACACTACCTGCCTCAAAAATATGCTCTTGTTTAAAATGTACCTAGGTTTGAGAAAACGACACTAACAGCTTTTTGTATCTAATAACTTTTCGAAAATCTACCTGCGAACTAACTGATATACGAATACTAACACATATGTACCAGTAGGGTACTTAAGCATTAAATGGATATATTTACTTGAATGCTTATAACTTTTGTATTAGTTCATCGATTTTGTTCACTGATAGCTTATTTTTTTATACCTTTCATGAACATGAAATGGTATTATAACTTTGGTCCGATGTTTGTAAGTATGAGAAGAAGAAGAGATAGACCCACTATTAAGTATACCGAAATGATCAGGGCGATGATGCGAGTTGATTTAGCCATGTCCGTCCGTCCGTCTGTTTGAACGCAAACTAGTCCCTCAATTTTAGAGATATCTCGATGAAATTTTGCAAGCAGGCGCCATTTTGCATAGGATTAATCATTTGTCGGAACCAGCAAGATCGGACAGATACAAGGCATAGCTCCCATACAATCGATTATTCCGATAAATGAGTTTTGGCCTATAACTCTTGCAATTCAAAAGCTAGGAACGTTAAATTTTTCAAATTTAGTACATATTGTATTTGTAACGTGTGTAGTGAAAATGACTCAGATCGGACCAACATGACATATAGCTCCCATATAATCGATAGTTTCGATAAACGGGTTTTGGGCTATAAATTTTGCAGTTAATAAGCTAGGAACGTTAAACTTTGCACGTTTGCTACATATTATATATGTAACATATGTAGGCAAAATCAGCCAGATCGGACCAACATAACGTATAGCTCCCATACAATCGATTGTTCCGATAAGTGTGGTTTGGCATTCATGAAAGGTATAAAGCCTTCGGCACAGCCGAAGACAGCCCTTTCCTTACTTGTTTTGTAATAAAACAGAGCTTAGAGGGGGGAAAAAATATCTGCAAAAAAACAAAAAGTTTTCGAGATGCTTCCTCGCAAAGTACAATTTTTTTTTTATATTTTTACAAAAAAAAATTTAAAAAATCCGTAATGATTGTTCAATATGTTTGAATCTGCAGGACCTAGCAAAAAGTGTTGTATGCACTGATTATAGTAAATTTTATAAGCTTTCAAATTTTTTCAACCGTTTTGGAAGAGCTCAGTTTGTTCTTGAGATATACACGATTAAGTGGAGCCATCTTTTTTGTTTTTTGAAATAACGGTAAATCGTAAATATCTCAAAAACGGTACCATTCAAGTAAAAATAACCTTGATTTTCGGAATTAGGAGGTGAGTTTACATAGGAATTTCACTATGGCGTCTCTGGTGCATTTTGGCTGTAAACCAGTGATATTGGAAACTTATTTGTACACTAATTGAAATTATAGACGAGATTTTGAAAACGGAATTTGATGATGAGTCTCTAAATAAGTTGAAGTTAAAAATTAAGACCCATCATGCGATTTATGTACAGCTTTTTGGACCGACGTTAAAACCGAAATTTCACTTTCTTCTGCACTACGCTACAATCATAAGAAATGTAGGACCTCTTAGGCATGTATGGTGTTTTAGGTTCGAATCTAAACATAGGGAAATAAAAACTTATACCAATTGTATTACCTCTAGAAGAAATGCACCTTTGTCAGTCGCTATTAAGTTTTCGAATCGTTTACTTTTAAATAAGGGATTAGATGGAAGCTGCATTTTCGAAAATCAATCTAAAGATAAATTCAAAAACAAATATTACAGTAATCATGTAAATAAAGGTTCTTTTGGTAACGAAATATTATTGAATGAAAGTTACAATTTTATTACACAGGTTGAAGTAAAAGGAACTACTTTCAAAGTTGGATATTTTCTTATGTCAAAATCTTTAAAATTGTTTGAAATCAAAGACATTATTATACTCGAAAGCAACGTAATTTTTGTATGCGTTGAATATGTAATTGCCTCGTTTTCAGAACATTTTCAATCATTTCCCGTTATAAAAAGTACAGACAAATTTTATCTGTTAGACCTTTCCGAATTATATTACTCACCTCTTAATACAACTCTTTCTCCTAATAGAATTACGTATGTTCGTCCAAAATATTTCTAAAACTACATCAGTGGCGAAAAAAATAATAGGGACAAAATTTAAAATGTTTTTTTTTATTATTTCTTCCGCCTCTTTATTTATATTACTTGTGTACAAATGTAAAATATTTGATGTAAAATATTGAATAAAAATAATAATTATAGTACTTTTATTCAAAAATCAAAAATCAACAGCTTTTTATTTTAGCAAAGTAACCATAAAAAATAGTACAGGAACAATTTTTGGAGGTACCCAAACTATTTTTTATTGTAAAAAACAATTTTAATGGTAAAAAAAAACTATTTCCATGGTAAGAAAACTATTTTCATGGTAAAAAAACAATTTCATGGTAACAAAACTATTTTGCATGGTAAAAAAAACTATTTTCATAGTAAAAACACAATTTCATGGTAAAAAAACTATTTTGCATGGTAAAAAAACTATTTTCATGGTAAAAAAAAACTATTTTGCATGGTAAAAACACTATTTTCATGGTAAAAAAACAATTTTTCATGGTACACGAACTATTTTGCATGGTAACTTAACTATTTTTCATGGTACACGAACTATTATAATAACAATTTTTAGTCGGTTATATTTACCATTTTTTTCGGTCACTGCCATTTTAATCGTCGTTTTCGTTTAGATTTACCTCTCTTTTTTTTTGTGTGTAGACGAAAAATTAAGTAACCTGGTCAGTTTTAATACTAGAATTTCGCTATTAACGGTATCAAAAGCCTTTGAGTGGTCCAAGAGATGATGAGTCTCTAAATAAGTTGAAGTTAAAAATTAAGACCCATCATACGATTTATGTACAGCTTTTTGGACCGACGTTAAAACCGAAATTTCACTTTCTTCTGCACTACGCTACAATCATAAGAAATGTAGGACCTCTTAGGCATGTATGGTGTTTTAGGTTCGAATCTAAACATAGGGAAATAAAAACTTATACCAATTGTATTACCTCTAGAAGAAATGCACCTTTGTCAGTCGCTATTAAATGTATGCTTAAGTTTTCGAATCGTTTACTTTTAAATAAGGGACTAGATGGAAGCTGCATTTTCGAAAATCAATCTAAAGATAAATTCAAAAACAAATATTACAGTAATAATGTAAATAAAGGTTCTTTTGGTAACGAAATATTATTGAATGAAAGTTACAATTTTATTACACAGGTTGAAGTAAAAGGAACTACTTTCAAAGTTGGATATTTTCTTATGTCAAAATCTTTAAAATTGTTTGAAATCAAAGACATTATTATACTCGAAAGCAACGTAATTTTTGTATGCGTTGAATATGTAATTGCCTCGTTTTCAGAACATTTTCAATCATTTCCCGTTATAAAAAGTACAGACAAATTTTATCTGTTAGACCTTTCCGAATTATATTACTCACCTCTTAATACAACTCTTTCTCCTAATGGAATTACGTATGTTCGTCCAAGATATTTCTAAAACTATATCAGTGGCAAAAAAAATAATAGGGACAAAATTTAAAATGTTTTATTCGTAAAATGTATTTAATATTTACACATGTATTAGGGATGTCATCCCGGGATTGGTTAAGTCATACCCCGAAAATCTCGGGACGTCTAAAACCTCAAAAATTGACATCCCTAATATGTATTTTCGAGTACGCAGATTTGTAGCCCAATTTTGGTACAATAATGTGCAAATTAGAAATACCACAAATTTCCCATGAATTTTAAATTTTTTTGTTGTCTTGCAAATTTTTGTACTAAAATTGTGTAGGCTACAAATTTGCGTACTCGAAAATTTTCTAAAAAATTATCCCGAAAAAGTTGAAATTTTGGTGGCTATATTTCAAAGTTTGATTAACTTTCCTGAACTTCGTGCTAACTTTGAAACTTTCTTTTATGTATTTTCTGTTAAACATGTTGCCAAATTTTAAATGATATAATTAACTAATAATCGAGTATATTATACATGTAAGACCATTTTCAATTTTGTCCCTATTATTTCTTCCGCCTCTTTATTTATATTACTTGTGTACAAATGTAAAATATTTGATGTAAAATATTGAATAAAAATAATAATTATAGTACTTTTATTCAAAAATCAAAAATCAACAGCTTTTTATTTTAGCAAAGTAACCATAAAAAATAGTACAGGAACAATTTTTGGAGGTACCCAAACTATTTTTTATTGTAAAAAAACAATTTTAATGGTAAAAAAAAACTATTTCCATGGTAAGAAAACTATTTTCATGGTAAAAAAACAATTTCATGGTAACAAAACTATTTTGCATGGTAAAAAAACTATTTTCATAGTAAAAACACAATTTCATGGTAAAAAAACTATTTTGCATGGTAAAAAAACTAAAACGCCATAGTGAAATTCCTATGTAAAACCACCTCCTAATTCCGAAAATCAAGGTTATTTTTACTTGAATGGTACCGTTTTTGAGATATTTACGATTTACCGTTATTTCAAAAAACAAAAAAGATGGCTCCACTTAATCGTGTATATCTCAAGAACAAACTGAGCTCTTCCAAAACGGTTTGAAAATTTGAAATTTACTATAATCAGTACATACAACACTTTTTGCTAGGTCCTGCAGATTCAAACATATTGAACAATCATTACGGATTTTTTAAATTTTTTTTTATAAAAATATAAAAAAATGTGTACTTTGCGAGGAAGCATCTCGAAAACTCTAAGCTCTGTTTTATTACAAAAAAAATAAACTATCAGTGAACAAAATCGATGAAATAATACAAAAGTTATAAGCATTCAAGTAAATATATCCATTTAATACTTAAGTACCCTACAAATAATAGCATATGTGCATATGGTTCTGTCTTAACTCTATGATCTTATTTTATAGTTGAAAAAGTTATGTGTCTTGTTTTGACGCCTATTTAGATTAGGATCGGTTTCTCTTATGAGAAACCAACAGTAGTCGCCCATCATAGCGACATCCCAGAATCCTTGATACCGACTTTCAATCACTTTCATTTGCTGGTGAAACCTTTCGCCATGCTCGTCACTTTCGTCGCCAAGATTTTGCGGGAAAAAATTGAAGTGGGAGTGTAAGAAATGAATTTTTAAAGACATATTTACTCCTGAAAGAAAATAAAAAAGTAAATTAGATAAATACATAAGTGACACATTAGTATATAATTTTCTTAGGCTGGATTTATCTTTCAATTCAGAACAAATTTTTTGTTTATATTTTTCCCGTTCTTGTTTGTTCGGAACTGGACGATGAATTCAGATTTATGGCTATATATTCTCATGTAAATTTATGTAATATATAATTTATTATAACATGTTTTTTTATTTACCCATTTCCGCATAGTTTTTGATTAAGTCGTTCACTATCATCTCGTAGTTAGGACTTTTGTGTTTGCCTAAAAAAGAAGTAACGACCTTTTCAAAAGAATCCCACGCTGCTGCCTCCACTGGTGACAATAGTTCTTTGAAATGGTTTTTGCATTATCTCATATGTTTACTTCGTATTTACTGCATGCGCGATCGGGATAGATGGCTTTTGGTTGCCAATATGCAATAATACCGCCTTTAAACTTAATTTATTGCCGTCTATGAACAATCGCCACTCTTTTGAATCATATGGTTCACCAAATTGTTTGAATAGACCAGCAATGGCTTTGCAGTAACAAACACTATCCTCCTTCGTATAGTACTTGGAAAATTCTTCGTGACGAGTTCTATAATATGTTACCTTAACATCGGATGAAACAAATTTAAATTGTTGCATTCGAGAGGCGTGTAGTTCGGCCTTTTCCTTTGACAATTCCAAATCCCTTATCCAATCATTAAGTTGTGGTTGTGACAAAGAATTTCTTTCGTTTTCCGTTTGAAATTCAGTACAACATGATGCCGCGTAATCAGATACTACTGTTGACAATGAAACTGGAGCCGGAACTAAAGTTAAATTTGATTCTGGCAATGTCGCTTCTGTTGAAATTAGTTCTGGTAATGACACTGTAGATACGCTCGCATAGGTTACTTTTCTGGACTTTCCAACCCCAAGTACTTATGTAGTACAAATATAGCAGTCCGTTGAATGGCAAGTTGGTTCCCTCCACTTCATTGGTGTAATAAATTTCACACGTCGCCTAAATAGATAGTTTCAGAAATTAGTCAGCTATGCATTAAAAGGGAACAAATCCCTAATTTTTACAACGTACCTTTTTGTTCCGGTTTCCGAAGAAATCAATTCGACTCGGCATGTGGTGCACACAGTGTTCGGATTTGAAAACACACTGTTTTATGTTTATTCCTTATGGAACTGTGCAAGCGCTTGCCGCAATTAAGGTCTTGTTGTATAGTTTATTGTAAATAAAACCAGCCAAGTTTAACGTTATAAATATTTTTATTACGTCTTTATCCACGTCTTGCAGGTGTGTATTCTTCAAGTACATAAATTGAACAACGGAAGTGGCCGTGGCTCAGTGTTGCCATCGACCCTTTTAAACTCATTCTTAAGGCTAATGTGCTGACTTACATGAATTCATACTTAAGGCTAATGTGTGAATGCACGTAAAACGGCTTCTTACGACTAATGTGTATAGACACATTACACGCCAAAATTTTTTTTTTTTTTTTTTTTTTTTTTTTTTTTTTTTTTTTTTACCACCCATACTTTTTCGGAGGTTTAACTGCGCGACCAGAACGTGTTCTATAATAGTCTCCGTTTACTGGTTCATTTCCGCTGCTTACATCTGACTCCTCACTTTCAGCAGTGTTGTACTCCGATAGGGAGTTATCGCGGCTTCCACAGTCAACCTCTGTTGGATGATCTAATTCCCCAGCGATAACACCGTTAGATGTATTTATAGTTCCTAACCCTTCTCTTCTATTATTTGGCTCTATGTTTTCGCCATTCTGATTTACATTATTCTGATTACTATAATTATAACTCTTGTTAACTGGTATAATCTCAATTTCTGGTAGATTATTTCCTCGACCTGATTTAATATTTTCTTCAAACAGTAAATCGCTAGCATCAAAATCATCATTTTTTGTTTTGGCTATTAACCTACGATTACGTCTAAAATAATTATCAAATGAATCTCTAATGATATATGAGCGGCCGTTAACTATTCCACTAACTTTTCCGTAATACCATTTTTTATCATTTTTTTTGAATATAACTAAGTCGCCAATATTCAGTTTCGACAAAGACTTTGCATTTTTATCGTAATAATATTTCTGTTTTTCCTTTTTTTTAATAATCTTGTTTTGAATAAACTCTTCTTTCACGTGCTTTCTGCTAAGCATTTCTTCTAACACTGGCAGCTTTGTTTTAATTAATCGGCTGAAGAATAATTCCGATGGGGTAATACTCATGCTTGCCACTGGCGTTGTATTGTATTCCATAATTCTATACTGAAACTGATCCACTTCATTGGCCTCATAGCACCTTTTTAGAATATTTTTGGCGATTGCTACCCCCTTTTCAGCCATTCCATTACTCTGTGGGTATCTTGGACTCGAATATTTAAATTGAACATTAAACTCACGTGAAAACTCTTCAAACCGTGCCGAATTGAAGGGTACATTATCAGTTTTTATTTTCGAAGGGTACCCGATTAAGTTAAATATAGAGCAAAGAACATTAATAATATTTTCGGAAGTTTTATTGCTGACTTTTCTGGCTACCAAAAAATTTGAGTAATAATCATAAATCGCAATGTAGTCACTACCGGCATATTCAAATAAGTCCACTGAAGCCATGTGGTATGGGTATTTAGGAGTTGCTTCTTGATTCAGTGGTTCTTTTTGATTATTTCGCTTAAACTGTTCACAAATAGTGCATGACGCAATCAACTCCTTTAAACTTTTGCTCATTCCTTGCCAAAAATAAAGCATCCTTGCCCTTGCAAGTGTTTTCTCAATTCCAAAATGTGGCGCATGTAACCACTTCAACATTTTGTCTTGTAATTTTCTTGGAATTACCAGTCGATGATTCTTGAAAAGTAGCCCATTTTCAAAATGTAGTTCTGCTTTAAATTTATGGAAGAAACGGCAAAAGTTATTTAAATGGCGGTAGTCTGGCCAACCCCTCCTCACATATTCGCACACTTGTTTCAGATTGTCGTCTGATTCCAATATTTTTCTGTAATAGTTATAGTTATCTTCCGATACACAGACGGATTTCGTTACCGAGTGAATGACAGTACTCAGTTCTGGTTCTTCTGTACCTGTATCCACAGATGCCCGCGACAAACAATCAGCTAACAGCATCTCTTTACCTGGTTTATAAACAATTCTTAATTGTGGATATTTTAGCAACATCATGAACATTCTTTGCAATCTTGGAGTGACTCCATCAATATCGCGCAGATTTAATACCTCCAGCGGTTTGTGATCACTTTCGACAATGAATGATCGACCATACACAAAGCTATGAAATCGTTTGCAGGCAAAGACTACTGCCAAAAGCTCTTTTTCAATTTGCGCCCATTTTTGTTCATTTTTGCTTAGGGTTCGAGACGCAAACGCTACAGGACGACCATCTTGAATTAACCCCGCGCCTAACCCATCCTTAGACGCATCAGCCTGAATAACAACCGGTTTCGTTGAGTTAAAAGTTTGCAAAACAGGGTTAGATGTAACGATTTTAACTAAGCTTTCTAATTCCCTGTCATGTTTTTCGTCCCAATAAAAAGGAGTGTTTTTCTGAGTTAGTATTCTCAAATTGGCCGTCAATTTAGACAGGGTTGGGATAAACTTTCCCAGATATTTAAACAGTCCCAGCAAACGGTTCACACTTTGTTTATCAGTTGGCTTTCTCATGTTCAATATTGCTTCTATGTGTTTACGATCTGGTTTAATTTGGCCATTTGACAAAATATGACCCATGAATTTTACTTCGGTCCTACGATACTGAGTTTTCTCCGAGTTAAATTTTACGTTGTTTGCCCGTGCTCTGTTAAGAACCAATGCTAATATTTTATCATGTTCGGATTCATCCTTAGCGACTATTCCTATGTCATCAAAATAAACAAAGACACCCGGTATGTCTCCGAAAATTTGAAACATTCTTCTTTGAAAAATTTCTGGAGCCACATTCAACCCAAATGGCAGCCTCTCAAATTTATATCTACCAAAAGGTGTCATGAATGTCGTTAATTCTGAGCTCCTTTTGTCTAACTCTAATTGCCAAAACCCATTCGAGCAGTCTAATACCGTAAAAATTTTTTTATTAGCCAATTCTGACGTGAAATTCTCAATAGTTGGAATAATGTAGTGTTCACGCTTAAGGCATTTGTTAAGTGGCTTCGGATCTAGACAAATTCGTAAGTCACCATTGGATTTTTCAACGACTTGCATGTTATTAACCCAATCAGTAGGATAACAGACTGATGATATAATTCCTTTCTTCACCATATCATCAAGTTTTGGTTTAAGTTTTTTAACTATTGAATCCGGGAAACGCTTTCTGTAATGCAACACCGGCATTGCGTTCTCATTCAAGTATAAAGTAATTTTTTCAGGTATTTTGCCTAGGCCAGTAAAGATGTCCTCATTTTCATGTACAAATTTGTCTTGCTCATTTAAAACCCTAACTGAGTCAATGTCCACCCTTTTAATCAGCTGTAATTTAATGCAAGTTTCTAACCCAAGTATCGGTTCAAATGCATCATCAACAACTAAAAACTCTACTTTTTCCCTAAGATCTTTCGAATCAAAAATTTCAACTTCAACCATACCATAAATGTTGATAAGTTTATTACTATAATCAAATACATGAACGCCTTTTTGTTTTTTGTTAATTTTTAAATTCATTTCTTGTACTATTTTTAATGGAATGCAGTTAACGTCCGCTCCTGTATCAATTTTAAATTCAATTGTCTTATTTCCTACTAGGTATGATTTTGTCCATCTTGTCATTTGCTTTCCATTCGAGTTTATTCTATAAAGATTATTTTTTACGCTAAGATTTGATCCCAACTTACAATTTCCTTTCGTTAATTTACCTGAAAACTCATCCCAACGCACAGTATTGACTTGCTTCTTCCCTTGTGGTTTAAATTCCCGTTTACCTGTTCCCGTCATGTTGACATTTTTGCGACACATCTGCTTAAAATGGCCTTTCTTGCCGCATACACAAATGAACTCCCTTGCCGGACATTTCCCTTTGTGATCCACATTCCAATCATTGCCACAGTTGAAACAAAAACGCCTGCCTGCTAGGTTGATGGGCTTTACCTCCTCTCTTTCTTTGTCCAATATTGATGTTACAGCTGCGACTGATTGCTTCGTTGCCAAAATTTCCTTATTCACGCTTACTGCCTCAAATGTCTTGCACATTTCTACCACTTTTTCTAGGTTCTCGTCACGCCCGTCAAGCAATTTCAATTGAAGCTTCTTGTCAAAAACTCCTGTTATGATACGATCACGTAACATTCGATTTTCGTATGACACTCCACATGTGCAATTGTATTCACACCTTTCTAGTTGGACTCGAAGTTCCGTCAAAAACTCATTAAATGGCTGACGCTCTTTTTGACGCATGTTATTGAATTTATAAGATTCCATTGTTACATTTTTCTGCGGCAGGCAATGCATGTCAAACGCTTTTAGCACCTCATCCAGCGATCGTTGCGTTGTTTCTGTAGTTGTCCTTTCAACTTCGGTACCTGTAGCTGGTATTGTACGACATGTTGTAATTGTATCCAGTAACGACTTTTGAGATCCATCATTTGGAAACAGGGTATTGTAGATGTTAGCGCCTTTTGTACCCACAAGCCACAGAAAAGTTGCAATTTTTGTTGATTCCGGCTGCGAATTCTTGTCTTTCGCAATCATGTACACTAGAAAGTCGCGTTTCCAGCTTTTCCACTCCACTGATAAGTTTGAGCAGTCCAATTCCCTTAAGTCCCTCCTTGCATCCGCCATTTTGTATGCGGTTAAAGAAATGTGATTAAAATATCCGATAACTGAAGTGAACGAATGAAATTTTATTATTCAACTTCTTTTGCGAGGTTTTATTCCGATTAAGGTTTCTTTATTTTTTTCCGATGTTATTATTTAAAAGAGATTTTTCCAGATTACATTGCCAATGCCAGCGGCACGCTATAACAGCGACACCCTTAGAACGTTGTAATTTTCGTTTATTTGTTCGCTTTATTCTGACACCATGTTTTATGTTTATTCCTTATGGAACTGTGCAAGCGCTTGCCGCAATTAAGGTCTTGTTGTATAGTTTATTGTAAATAAAACCAGCCAAGTTTAACGTTATAAATATTTTTATTACGTCTTTATCCACGTCTTGCAGGTGTGTATTCTTCAAGTACATAAATTGAACAACGGAAGTGGCCGTGGCTCAGTGTTGCCATCGACCCTTTTAAACTCATTCTTAAGGCTAATGTGCTGACTTACATGAATTCATACTTAAGGCTAATGTGTGAATGCACGTAAAACGGCTTCTTACGACTAATGTGTATAGACACATTACACACACGTCTCATACTTTTAACAATAAATTGACCGCAGATGAAACAGAGCATATCTGGATCATTTGTACACTCAAACTCTCGCGCCCTTTTATTCATTTTTTATTTTTAAGTAAATGACGGGTTATAAACTGAACAGTATCCGGCGAGCCTTGCAGATATTATGACGGAACAAGGCGCATGTACTCTTATTTATACTTAGATCCAGTAAAAATGCAAGCCTACCTAAACAAAAAGGTTCCCTAGTTCTACAAAGAAAACACTACCTGCCTCAAAAATATGCTCTTGTTTAAAATGTACCTAGGTTTGAGAAAACGACACTAACAGCTTTTTGTATCTAATAACTTTTCGAAAATCTACCTGCGAACTAACTGATATACGAATACTAACACATATGTACCAGTAGGGTACTTAAGCATTAAATGGATATATTTACTTGAATGCTTATAACTTTTGTATTAGTTCATCGATTTTGTTCACTGATAGCTTATTTTTTTATACCTTTCATGAACATGAAATGGTATTATAACTTTGGTCCGATGTTTGTAAGTATGAGAAGAAGAAGAGATAGACCCACTATTAAGTATACCGAAATGATCAGGGCGATGATGCGAGTTGATTTAGCCATGTCCGTCCGTCCGTCTGTTTGAACGCAAACTAGTCCCTCAATTTTAGAGATATCTCGATGAAATTTTGCAAGCAGGCGCCATTTTGCATAGGATTAATCATTTGTCGGAACCAGCAAGATCGGACAGATACAAGGCATAGCTCCCATACAATCGATTATTCCGATAAATGAGTTTTGGCCTATAACTCTTGCAATTCAAAAGCTAGGAACGTTAAATTTTTCAAATTTAGTACATATTGTATTTGTAACGTGTGTAGTGAAAATGACTCAGATCGGACCAACATGACATATAGCTCCCATATAATCGATAGTTTCGATAAACGGGTTTTGGGCTATAAATTTTGCAGTTAATAAGCTAGGAACGTTAAACTTTGCACGTTTGCTACATATTATATATGTAACATATGTAGGCAAAATCAGCCAGATCGGACCAACATAACGTATAGCTCCCATACAATCGATTGTTCCGATAAGTGTGGTTTGGCATTCATGAAAGGTATAAAGCCTTCGGCACAGCCGAAGACAGCCCTTTCCTTACTTGTTTTGTAATAAAACAGAGCTTAGAGGGGGGAAAAAATATCTGCAAAAAAACAAAAAGTTTTCGAGATGCTTCCTCGCAAAGTACAATTTTTTTTTTATATTTTTACAAAAAAAAATTTAAAAAATCCGTAATGATTGTTCAATATGTTTGAATCTGCAGGACCTAGCAAAAAGTGTTGTATGCACTGATTATAGTAAATTTTATAAGCTTTCAAATTTTTTCAACCGTTTTGGAAGAGCTCAGTTTGTTCTTGAGATATACACGATTAAGTGGAGCCATCTTTTTTGTTTTTTGAAATAACGGTAAATCGTAAATATCTCAAAAACGGTACCATTCAAGTAAAAATAACCTTGATTTTCGGAATTAGGAGGTGAGTTTACATAGGAATTTCACTATGGCGTCTCTGGTGCATTTTGGCTGTAAACCAGTGATATTGGAAACTTATTTGTACACTAATTGAAATTATAGACGAGATTTTGAAAACGGAATTTGATGATGAGTCTCTAAATAAGTTGAAGTTAAAAATTAAGACCCATCATGCGATTTATGTACAGCTTTTTGGACCGACGTTAAAACCGAAATTTCACTTTCTTCTGCACTACGCTACAATCATAAGAAATGTAGGACCTCTTAGGCATGTATGGTGTTTTAGGTTCGAATCTAAACATAGGGAAATAAAAACTTATACCAATTGTATTACCTCTAGAAGAAATGCACCTTTGTCAGTCGCTATTAAGTTTTCGAATCGTTTACTTTTAAATAAGGGATTAGATGGAAGCTGCATTTTCGAAAATCAATCTAAAGATAAATTCAAAAACAAATATTACAGTAATCATGTAAATAAAGGTTCTTTTGGTAACGAAATATTATTGAATGAAAGTTACAATTTTATTACACAGGTTGAAGTAAAAGGAACTACTTTCAAAGTTGGATATTTTCTTATGTCAAAATCTTTAAAATTGTTTGAAATCAAAGACATTATTATACTCGAAAGCAACGTAATTTTTGTATGCGTTGAATATGTAATTGCCTCGTTTTCAGAACATTTTCAATCATTTCCCGTTATAAAAAGTACAGACAAATTTTATCTGTTAGACCTTTCCGAATTATATTACTCACCTCTTAATACAACTCTTTCTCCTAATAGAATTACGTATGTTCGTCCAAAATATTTCTAAAACTACATCAGTGGCGAAAAAAATAATAGGGACAAAATTTAAAATGTTTTTTTTTATTATTTCTTCCGCCTCTTTATTTATATTACTTGTGTACAAATGTAAAATATTTGATGTAAAATATTGAATAAAAATAATAATTATAGTACTTTTATTCAAAAATCAAAAATCAACAGCTTTTTATTTTAGCAAAGTAACCATAAAAAATAGTACAGGAACAATTTTTGGAGGTACCCAAACTATTTTTTATTGTAAAAAACAATTTTAATGGTAAAAAAAAACTATTTCCATGGTAAGAAAACTATTTTCATGGTAAAAAAACAATTTCATGGTAACAAAACTATTTTGCATGGTAAAAAAAACTATTTTCATAGTAAAAACACAATTTCATGGTAAAAAAACTATTTTGCATGGTAAAAAAACTATTTTCATGGTAAAAAAAAACTATTTTGCATGGTAAAAACACTATTTTCATGGTAAAAAAACAATTTTTCATGGTACACGAACTATTTTGCATGGTAACTTAACTATTTTTCATGGTACACGAACTATTATAATAACAATTTTTAGTCGGTTATATTTACCATTTTTTTCGGTCACTGCCATTTTAATCGTCGTTTTCGTTTAGATTTACCTCTCTTTTTTTTTGTGTGTAGACGAAAAATTAAGTAACCTGGTCAGTTTTAATACTAGAATTTCGCTATTAACGGTATCAAAAGCCTTTGAGTGGTCCAAGAGATGATGAGTCTCTAAATAAGTTGAAGTTAAAAATTAAGACCCATCATACGATTTATGTACAGCTTTTTGGACCGACGTTAAAACCGAAATTTCACTTTCTTCTGCACTACGCTACAATCATAAGAAATGTAGGACCTCTTAGGCATGTATGGTGTTTTAGGTTCGAATCTAAACATAGGGAAATAAAAACTTATACCAATTGTATTACCTCTAGAAGAAATGCACCTTTGTCAGTCGCTATTAAATGTATGCTTAAGTTTTCGAATCGTTTACTTTTAAATAAGGGACTAGATGGAAGCTGCATTTTCGAAAATCAATCTAAAGATAAATTCAAAAACAAATATTACAGTAATAATGTAAATAAAGGTTCTTTTGGTAACGAAATATTATTGAATGAAAGTTACAATTTTATTACACAGGTTGAAGTAAAAGGAACTACTTTCAAAGTTGGATATTTTCTTATGTCAAAATCTTTAAAATTGTTTGAAATCAAAGACATTATTATACTCGAAAGCAACGTAATTTTTGTATGCGTTGAATATGTAATTGCCTCGTTTTCAGAACATTTTCAATCATTTCCCGTTATAAAAAGTACAGACAAATTTTATCTGTTAGACCTTTCCGAATTATATTACTCACCTCTTAATACAACTCTTTCTCCTAATGGAATTACGTATGTTCGTCCAAGATATTTCTAAAACTATATCAGTGGCAAAAAAAATAATAGGGACAAAATTTAAAATGTTTTATTCGTAAAATGTATTTAATATTTACACATGTATTAGGGATGTCATCCCGGGATTGGTTAAGTCATACCCCGAAAATCTCGGGACGTCTAAAACCTCAAAAATTGACATCCCTAATATGTATTTTCGAGTACGCAGATTTGTAGCCCAATTTTGGTACAATAATGTGCAAATTAGAAATACCACAAATTTCCCATGAATTTTAAATTTTTTTGTTGTCTTGCAAATTTTTGTACTAAAATTGTGTAGGCTACAAATTTGCGTACTCGAAAATTTTCTAAAAAATTATCCCGAAAAAGTTGAAATTTTGGTGGCTATATTTCAAAGTTTGATTAACTTTCCTGAACTTCGTGCTAACTTTGAAACTTTCTTTTATGTATTTTCTGTTAAACATGTTGCCAAATTTTAAATGATATAATTAACTAATAATCGAGTATATTATACATGTAAGACCATTTTCAATTTTGTCCCTATTATTTCTTCCGCCTCTTTATTTATATTACTTGTGTACAAATGTAAAATATTTGATGTAAAATATTGAATAAAAATAATAATTATAGTACTTTTATTCAAAAATCAAAAATCAACAGCTTTTTATTTTAGCAAAGTAACCATAAAAAATAGTACAGGAACAATTTTTGGAGGTACCCAAACTATTTTTTATTGTAAAAAAACAATTTTAATGGTAAAAAAAAACTATTTCCATGGTAAGAAAACTATTTTCATGGTAAAAAAACAATTTCATGGTAACAAAACTATTTTGCATGGTAAAAAAACTATTTTCATAGTAAAAACACAATTTCATGGTAAAAAAACTATTTTGCATGGTAAAAAAACTAAAACGCCATAGTGAAATTCCTATGTAAAACCACCTCCTAATTCCGAAAATCAAGGTTATTTTTACTTGAATGGTACCGTTTTTGAGATATTTACGATTTACCGTTATTTCAAAAAACAAAAAAGATGGCTCCACTTAATCGTGTATATCTCAAGAACAAACTGAGCTCTTCCAAAACGGTTTGAAAATTTGAAATTTACTATAATCAGTACATACAACACTTTTTGCTAGGTCCTGCAGATTCAAACATATTGAACAATCATTACGGATTTTTTAAATTTTTTTTTATAAAAATATAAAAAAATGTGTACTTTGCGAGGAAGCATCTCGAAAACTCTAAGCTCTGTTTTATTACAAAAAAAATAAACTATCAGTGAACAAAATCGATGAAATAATACAAAAGTTATAAGCATTCAAGTAAATATATCCATTTAATACTTAAGTACCCTACAAATAATAGCATATGTGCATATGGTTCTGTCTTAACTCTATGATCTTATTTTATAGTTGAAAAAGTTATGTGTCTTGTTTTGACGCCTATTTAGATTAGGATCGGTTTCTCTTATGAGAAACCAACAGTAGTCGCCCATCATAGCGACATCCCAGAATCCTTGATACCGACTTTCAATCACTTTCATTTGCTGGTGAAACCTTTCGCCATGCTCGTCACTTTCGTCGCCAAGATTTTGCGGGAAAAAATTGAAGTGGGAGTGTAAGAAATGAATTTTTAAAGACATATTTACTCCTGAAAGAAAATAAAAAAGTAAATTAGATAAATACATAAGTGACACATTAGTATATAATTTTCTTAGGCTGGATTTATCTTTCAATTCAGAACAAATTTTTTGTTTATATTTTTCCCGTTCTTGTTTGTTCGGAACTGGACGATGAATTCAGATTTATGGCTATATATTCTCATGTAAATTTATGTAATATATAATTTATTATAACATGTTTTTTTATTTACCCATTTCCGCATAGTTTTTGATTAAGTCGTTCACTATCATCTCGTAGTTAGGACTTTTGTGTTTGCCTAAAAAAGAAGTAACGACCTTTTCAAAAGAATCCCACGCTGCTGCCTCCACTGGTGACAATAGTTCTTTGAAATGGTTTTTGCATTATCTCATATGTTTACTTCGTATTTACTGCATGCGCGATCGGGATAGATGGCTTTTGGTTGCCAATATGCAATAATACCGCCTTTAAACTTAATTTATTGCCGTCTATGAACAATCGCCACTCTTTTGAATCATATGGTTCACCAAATTGTTTGAATAGACCAGCAATGGCTTTGCAGTAACAAACACTATCCTCCTTCGTATAGTACTTGGAAAATTCTTCGTGACGAGTTCTATAATATGTTACCTTAACATCGGATGAAACAAATTTAAATTGTTGCATTCGAGAGGCGTGTAGTTCGGCCTTTTCCTTTGACAATTCCAAATCCCTTATCCAATCATTAAGTTGTGGTTGTGACAAAGAATTTCTTTCGTTTTCCGTTTGAAATTCAGTACAACATGATGCCGCGTAATCAGATACTACTGTTGACAATGAAACTGGAGCCGGAACTAAAGTTAAATTTGATTCTGGCAATGTCGCTTCTGTTGAAATTAGTTCTGGTAATGACACTGTAGATACGCTCGCATAGGTTACTTTTCTGGACTTTCCAACCCCAAGTACTTATGTAGTACAAATATAGCAGTCCGTTGAATGGCAAGTTGGTTCCCTCCACTTCATTGGTGTAATAAATTTCACACGTCGCCTAAATAGATAGTTTCAGAAATTAGTCAGCTATGCATTAAAAGGGAACAAATCCCTAATTTTTACAACGTACCTTTTTGTTCCGGTTTCCGAAGAAATCAATTCGACTCGGCATGTGGTGCACACAGTGTTCGGATTTGAAAACACACTGTTTTATGTTTATTCCTTATGGAACTGTGCAAGCGCTTGCCGCAATTAAGGTCTTGTTGTATAGTTTATTGTAAATAAAACCAGCCAAGTTTAACGTTATAAATATTTTTATTACGTCTTTATCCACGTCTTGCAGGTGTGTATTCTTCAAGTACATAAATTGAACAACGGAAGTGGCCGTGGCTCAGTGTTGCCATCGACCCTTTTAAACTCATTCTTAAGGCTAATGTGCTGACTTACATGAATTCATACTTAAGGCTAATGTGTGAATGCACGTAAAACGGCTTCTTACGACTAATGTGTATAGACACATTACACGCCAAAATTTTTTTTTTTTTTTTTTTTTTTTTTTTTTTTTTTTTTTTTTACCACCCATACTTTTTCGGAGGTTTAACTGCGCGACCAGAACGTGTTCTATAATAGTCTCCGTTTACTGGTTCATTTCCGCTGCTTACATCTGACTCCTCACTTTCAGCAGTGTTGTACTCCGATAGGGAGTTATCGCGGCTTCCACAGTCAACCTCTGTTGGATGATCTAATTCCCCAGCGATAACACCGTTAGATGTATTTATAGTTCCTAACCCTTCTCTTCTATTATTTGGCTCTATGTTTTCGCCATTCTGATTTACATTATTCTGATTACTATAATTATAACTCTTGTTAACTGGTATAATCTCAATTTCTGGTAGATTATTTCCTCGACCTGATTTAATATTTTCTTCAAACAGTAAATCGCTAGCATCAAAATCATCATTTTTTGTTTTGGCTATTAACCTACGATTACGTCTAAAATAATTATCAAATGAATCTCTAATGATATATGAGCGGCCGTTAACTATTCCACTAACTTTTCCGTAATACCATTTTTTATCATTTTTTTTGAATATAACTAAGTCGCCAATATTCAGTTTCGACAAAGACTTTGCATTTTTATCGTAATAATATTTCTGTTTTTCCTTTTTTTTAATAATCTTGTTTTGAATAAACTCTTCTTTCACGTGCTTTCTGCTAAGCATTTCTTCTAACACTGGCAGCTTTGTTTTAATTAATCGGCTGAAGAATAATTCCGATGGGGTAATACTCATGCTTGCCACTGGCGTTGTATTGTATTCCATAATTCTATACTGAAACTGATCCACTTCATTGGCCTCATAGCACCTTTTTAGAATATTTTTGGCGATTGCTACCCCCTTTTCAGCCATTCCATTACTCTGTGGGTATCTTGGACTCGAATATTTAAATTGAACATTAAACTCACGTGAAAACTCTTCAAACCGTGCCGAATTGAAGGGTACATTATCAGTTTTTATTTTCGAAGGGTACCCGATTAAGTTAAATATAGAGCAAAGAACATTAATAATATTTTCGGAAGTTTTATTGCTGACTTTTCTGGCTACCAAAAAATTTGAGTAATAATCATAAATCGCAATGTAGTCACTACCGGCATATTCAAATAAGTCCACTGAAGCCATGTGGTATGGGTATTTAGGAGTTGCTTCTTGATTCAGTGGTTCTTTTTGATTATTTCGCTTAAACTGTTCACAAATAGTGCATGACGCAATCAACTCCTTTAAACTTTTGCTCATTCCTTGCCAAAAATAAAGCATCCTTGCCCTTGCAAGTGTTTTCTCAATTCCAAAATGTGGCGCATGTAACCACTTCAACATTTTGTCTTGTAATTTTCTTGGAATTACCAGTCGATGATTCTTGAAAAGTAGCCCATTTTCAAAATGTAGTTCTGCTTTAAATTTATGGAAGAAACGGCAAAAGTTATTTAAATGGCGGTAGTCTGGCCAACCCCTCCTCACATATTCGCACACTTGTTTCAGATTGTCGTCTGATTCCAATATTTTTCTGTAATAGTTATAGTTATCTTCCGATACACAGACGGATTTCGTTACCGAGTGAATGACAGTACTCAGTTCTGGTTCTTCTGTACCTGTATCCACAGATGCCCGCGACAAACAATCAGCTAACAGCATCTCTTTACCTGGTTTATAAACAATTCTTAATTGTGGATATTTTAGCAACATCATGAACATTCTTTGCAATCTTGGAGTGACTCCATCAATATCGCGCAGATTTAATACCTCCAGCGGTTTGTGATCACTTTCGACAATGAATGATCGACCATACACAAAGCTATGAAATCGTTTGCAGGCAAAGACTACTGCCAAAAGCTCTTTTTCAATTTGCGCCCATTTTTGTTCATTTTTGCTTAGGGTTCGAGACGCAAACGCTACAGGACGACCATCTTGAATTAACCCCGCGCCTAACCCATCCTTAGACGCATCAGCCTGAATAACAACCGGTTTCGTTGAGTTAAAAGTTTGCAAAACAGGGTTAGATGTAACGATTTTAACTAAGCTTTCTAATTCCCTGTCATGTTTTTCGTCCCAATAAAAAGGAGTGTTTTTCTGAGTTAGTATTCTCAAATTGGCCGTCAATTTAGACAGGGTTGGGATAAACTTTCCCAGATATTTAAACAGTCCCAGCAAACGGTTCACACTTTGTTTATCAGTTGGCTTTCTCATGTTCAATATTGCTTCTATGTGTTTACGATCTGGTTTAATTTGGCCATTTGACAAAATATGACCCATGAATTTTACTTCGGTCCTACGATACTGAGTTTTCTCCGAGTTAAATTTTACGTTGTTTGCCCGTGCTCTGTTAAGAACCAATGCTAATATTTTATCATGTTCGGATTCATCCTTAGCGACTATTCCTATGTCATCAAAATAAACAAAGACACCCGGTATGTCTCCGAAAATTTGAAACATTCTTCTTTGAAAAATTTCTGGAGCCACATTCAACCCAAATGGCAGCCTCTCAAATTTATATCTACCAAAAGGTGTCATGAATGTCGTTAATTCTGAGCTCCTTTTGTCTAACTCTAATTGCCAAAACCCATTCGAGCAGTCTAATACCGTAAAAATTTTTTTATTAGCCAATTCTGACGTGAAATTCTCAATAGTTGGAATAATGTAGTGTTCACGCTTAAGGCATTTGTTAAGTGGCTTCGGATCTAGACAAATTCGTAAGTCACCATTGGATTTTTCAACGACTTGCATGTTATTAACCCAATCAGTAGGATAACAGACTGATGATATAATTCCTTTCTTCACCATATCATCAAGTTTTGGTTTAAGTTTTTTAACTATTGAATCCGGGAAACGCTTTCTGTAATGCAACACCGGCATTGCGTTCTCATTCAAGTATAAAGTAATTTTTTCAGGTATTTTGCCTAGGCCAGTAAAGATGTCCTCATTTTCATGTACAAATTTGTCTTGCTCATTTAAAACCCTAACTGAGTCAATGTCCACCCTTTTAATCAGCTGTAATTTAATGCAAGTTTCTAACCCAAGTATCGGTTCAAATGCATCATCAACAACTAAAAACTCTACTTTTTCCCTAAGATCTTTCGAATCAAAAATTTCAACTTCAACCATACCATAAATGTTGATAAGTTTATTACTATAATCAAATACATGAACGCCTTTTTGTTTTTTGTTAATTTTTAAATTCATTTCTTGTACTATTTTTAATGGAATGCAGTTAACGTCCGCTCCTGTATCAATTTTAAATTCAATTGTCTTATTTCCTACTAGGTATGATTTTGTCCATCTTGTCATTTGCTTTCCATTCGAGTTTATTCTATAAAGATTATTTTTTACGCTAAGATTTGATCCCAACTTACAATTTCCTTTCGTTAATTTACCTGAAAACTCATCCCAACGCACAGTATTGACTTGCTTCTTCCCTTGTGGTTTAAATTCCCGTTTACCTGTTCCCGTCATGTTGACATTTTTGCGACACATCTGCTTAAAATGGCCTTTCTTGCCGCATACACAAATGAACTCCCTTGCCGGACATTTCCCTTTGTGATCCACATTCCAATCATTGCCACAGTTGAAACAAAAACGCCTGCCTGCTAGGTTGATGGGCTTTACCTCCTCTCTTTCTTTGTCCAATATTGATGTTACAGCTGCGACTGATTGCTTCGTTGCCAAAATTTCCTTATTCACGCTTACTGCCTCAAATGTCTTGCACATTTCTACCACTTTTTCTAGGTTCTCGTCACGCCCGTCAAGCAATTTCAATTGAAGCTTCTTGTCAAAAACTCCTGTTATGATACGATCACGTAACATTCGATTTTCGTATGACACTCCACATGTGCAATTGTATTCACACCTTTCTAGTTGGACTCGAAGTTCCGTCAAAAACTCATTAAATGGCTGACGCTCTTTTTGACGCATGTTATTGAATTTATAAGATTCCATTGTTACATTTTTCTGCGGCAGGCAATGCATGTCAAACGCTTTTAGCACCTCATCCAGCGATCGTTGCGTTGTTTCTGTAGTTGTCCTTTCAACTTCGGTACCTGTAGCTGGTATTGTACGACATGTTGTAATTGTATCCAGTAACGACTTTTGAGATCCATCATTTGGAAACAGGGTATTGTAGATGTTAGCGCCTTTTGTACCCACAAGCCACAGAAAAGTTGCAATTTTTGTTGATTCCGGCTGCGAATTCTTGTCTTTCGCAATCATGTACACTAGAAAGTCGCGTTTCCAGCTTTTCCACTCCACTGATAAGTTTGAGCAGTCCAATTCCCTTAAGTCCCTCCTTGCATCCGCCATTTTGTATGCGGTTAAAGAAATGTGATTAAAATATCCGATAACTGAAGTGAACGAATGAAATTTTATTATTCAACTTCTTTTGCGAGGTTTTATTCCGATTAAGGTTTCTTTATTTTTTTCCGATGTTATTATTTAAAAGAGATTTTTCCAGATTACATTGCCAATGCCAGCGGCACGCTATAACAGCGACACCCTTAGAACGTTGTAATTTTCGTTTATTTGTTCGCTTTATTCTGACACCATGTTTTATGTTTATTCCTTATGGAACTGTGCAAGCGCTTGCCGCAATTAAGGTCTTGTTGTATAGTTTATTGTAAATAAAACCAGCCAAGTTTAACGTTATAAATATTTTTATTACGTCTTTATCCACGTCTTGCAGGTGTGTATTCTTCAAGTACATAAATTGAACAACGGAAGTGGCCGTGGCTCAGTGTTGCCATCGACCCTTTTAAACTCATTCTTAAGGCTAATGTGCTGACTTACATGAATTCATACTTAAGGCTAATGTGTGAATGCACGTAAAACGGCTTCTTACGACTAATGTGTATAGACACATTACACACACGTCTCATACTTTTAACAATAAATTGACCGCAGATGAAACAGAGCATATCTGGATCATTTGTACACTCAAACTCTCGCGCCCTTTTATTCATTTTTTATTTTTAAGTAAATGACGGGTTATAAACTGAACAGTATCCGGCGAGCCTTGCAGATATTATGACGGAACAAGGCGCATGTACTCTTATTTATACTTAGATCCAGTAAAAATGCAAGCCTACCTAAACAAAAAGGTTCCCTAGTTCTACAAAGAAAACACTACCTGCCTCAAAAATATGCTCTTGTTTAAAATGTACCTAGGTTTGAGAAAACGACACTAACAGCTTTTTGTATCTAATAACTTTTCGAAAATCTACCTGCGAACTAACTGATATACGAATACTAACACATATGTACCAGTAGGGTACTTAAGCATTAAATGGATATATTTACTTGAATGCTTATAACTTTTGTATTAGTTCATCGATTTTGTTCACTGATAGCTTATTTTTTTATACCTTTCATGAACATGAAATGGTATTATAACTTTGGTCCGATGTTTGTAAGTATGAGAAGAAGAAGAGATAGACCCACTATTAAGTATACCGAAATGATCAGGGCGATGATGCGAGTTGATTTAGCCATGTCCGTCCGTCCGTCCGTCCGTCCGTCTGTTTGAACGCAAACTAGTCCCTCAATTTTAGAGATATCTCGATGAAATTTTGCAAGCAGGCGCCATTTTGCATAGGATTAATCATTTGTCGGAACCAGCAAGATCGGACAGATACAAGGCATAGCTCCCATACAATCGATTATTCCGATAAATGAGTTTTGGCCTATAACTCTTGCAATTCAAAAGCTAGGAACGTAAAATTTTTCAAATTTAGTACATATTGTATTTGTAACGTGTGTAGTGAAAATGACTCAGATCGGACCAACATGACATATAGCTCCCATATAATCGATAGTTTCGATAAACGGGTTTTGGGCTATAAATTTTGCAGTTAATAAGCTAGGAACGTTAAACTTTGCACGTTTGCTACATATTATATATGTAACATATGTAGGCAAAATCAGCCAGATCGGACCAACATAACGTATAGCTCCCATACAATCGATTGTTCCGATAAGTGTGGTTTGGCATTCATGAAAGGTATAAAGCCTTCGGCACAGCCGCAGACAGCCCTTTCCTTACTTGTTTTGTAATAAAACAGAGCTTAGAGGGGGGAAAAAATATCTGCAAAAAAACAAAAAGTTTTCGAGATGCTTCCTCGCAAAGTACAATTTTTTTTTTATATTTTTACAAAAAAAATTTAAAAAATCCGTAATGATTGTTCAATATGTTTGAATCTGCAGGACCTAGCAAAAAGTGTTGTATGCACTGATTATAGTAAATTTTATAAGCTTTCAAATTTTTTCAACCGTTTTGGAAGAGCTCAGTTTGTTCTTGAGATATACACGATTAAGTGGAGCCATCTTTTTTGTTTTTTGAAATAACGGTAAATCGTAAATATCTCAAAAACGGTACCATTCAAGTAAAAATAACCTTGATTTTCGGAATTAGGAGGTGAGTTTACATAGGAATTTCACTATGGCGTCTCTGGTGCATTTTGGCTGTAAACCAGTGATATTGGAAACTTATTTGTACACTAATTGAAATTATAGACGAGATTTTGAAAACGGAATTTGATGATGAGTCTCTAAATAAGTTGAAGTTAAAAATTAAGACCCATCATACGATTTATGTACAGCTTTTTGGACCGACGTTAAAACCGAAATTTCACTTTCTTCTGCACTACGCTACAATCATAAGAAATGTAGGACCTCTTAGGCATGTATGGTGTTTTAGGTTCGAATCTAAACATAGGGAAATAAAAACTTATACCAATTGTATTACCTCTAGAAGAAATGCACCTTTGTCAGTCGCTATTAAGTTTTCGAATCGTTTACTTTTAAATAAGGGATTAGATGGAAGCTGCATTTTCGAAAATCAATCTAAAGATAAATTCAAAAACAAATATTACAGTAATCATGTAAATAAAGGTTCTTTTGGTAACGAAATATTATTGAATGAAAGTTACAATTTTATTACACAGGTTGAAGTAAAAGGAACTACTTTCAAAGTTGGATATTTTCTTATGTCAAAATCTTTAAAATTGTTTGAAATCAAAGACATTATTATACTCGAAAGCAACGTAATTTTTGTATGCGTTGAATATGTAATTGCCTCGTTTTCAGAACATTTTCAATCATTTCCCGTTATAAAAAGTACAGACAAATTTTATCTGTTAGACCTTTCCGAATTATATTACTCACCTCTTAATACAACTCTTTCTCCTAATAGAATTACGTATGTTCGTCCAAAATATTTCTAAAACTATATCAGTGGCGAAAAAAATAATAGGGACAAAATTTAAAATGTTTTTTTTTATTATTTCTTCCGCCTCTTTATTTATATTACTTGTGTACAAATGTAAAATATTTGATGTAAAATATTGAATAAAAATAATAATTATAGTACTTTTATTCAAAAATCAAAAATCAACAGCTTTTTATTTTAGCAAAGTAACCATAAAAAATAGTACAGGAACAATTTTTGGAGGTACCCAAACTATTTTTTATTGTAAAAAACAATTTTAATGGTAAAAAAAACTATTTCCATGGTAAGAAAACTATTTTCATGGTAAAAAAACAATTTCATGGTAACAAAACTATTTTGCATGGTAAAAAAACTATTTTCATAGTAAAAACACAATTTCATGGTAAAAAAACTATTTTGCATGGTAAAAAAACTATTTTCATGGTAAAAAAAAACTATTTTGCATGGTAAAAACACTATTTTCATGGTAAAAAAACAATTTTTCATGGTACACGAACTATTTTGCATGGTAACTTAACTATTTTTCATGGTACACGAACTATTATAATAACAATTTTTAGTCGGTTATATTTACCATTTTTTTCGGTCACTGCCATTTTAATCGTCGTTTTCGTTTAGATTTACCTCTCTTTTTTTTTGTGTGTAGACGAAAAATTAAGTAACCTGGTCAGTTTTAATACTAGAATTTCGCTATTAACGGTATCAAAAGCCTTTGAGTGGTCCAAGAGATGATGAGTCTCTAAATAAGTTGAAGTTAAAAATTAAGACCCATCATACGATTTATGTACAGCTTTTTGGACCGACGTTAAAACCGAAATTTCACTTTCTTCTGCACTACGCTACAATCATAAGAAATGTAGGACCTCTTAGGCATGTATGGTGTTTTAGGTTCGAATCTAAACATAGGGAAATAAAAACTTATACCAATTGTATTACCTCTAGAAGAAATGCACCTTTGTCAGTCGCTATTAAATGTATGCTTAAGTTTTCGAATCGTTTACTTTTAAATAAGGGACTAGATGGAAGCTGCATTTTCGAAAATCAATCTAAAGATAAATTCAAAAACAAATATTACAGTAATAATGTAAATAAAGGTTCTTTTGGTAACGAAATATTATTGAATGAAAGTTACAATTTTATTACACAGGTTGAAGTAAAAGGAACTACTTTCAAAGTTGGATATTTTCTTATGTCAAAATCTTTAAAATTGTTTGAAATCAAAGACATTATTCACCCCTATTCTGCATTACAATTACGTTCCCGCTCTACGCTCCGCTTGGATCGTAAATATGCATTCTGAGTTACGCTTGGATCGAAAGAAGAAGAGGAAGAGCTATAAGTTTTTCGAAGTCAGCTGTTTGCCTTGGAATGTGTGAAATTGAAACATAACAAAGCAATTTAAATTACACAAATTATTGCTTTTGAAATAAAAGTAAAGCTTTATTATGATTTATAAACTTAATTGTATATTTTTGAGCATTATTGAATAAGTTGAGTGAAATTTTATAGATCAATTGACTGATTGTAGCAGACAACGAAGGATCAACAAAAAGCAAGAGGACACTGTTGGTGGATGTTACCACATCGTCAGTAGGTAGCTGGTATTTTCCATAGAGTAAGTGCTAGAAGAGTGCGGTTTGTCGACCAGGTACACAGATGGTTGGCGTCGCATCGTGGGGCCACACCATACGCCGAGCAAACATTAGACATGTCAGTGTTAAGTCTGACCGCAGGTGGTACTTTTCGCTGGAGGAAGACATTGGCCGCCCCGGAACTGACAAAGAAGTTTACAGAGTATGAGTGGGTGCTGTGGAGTGGCCGTCGGTGCACGTTTGGATATAATGGCAAAGTCAAAGCCATTACCTTAGTTTTAATTTCGTTAGTAATATTGTTTGGTGTTTTGAATGCTAGTTCAATTTGTAATTGTTTACAACCTGTGCCGATGCTAATGCGCGTCCAAAAATATTAGATCTCCGTAGGCGGATTCACATTCCTGGCATCGAAACGCGTCTTTTGATATTCCTCCCTACATTTTTGGACAAATATTAGCACTCGGCACCGGTTGTAAACAATCACCCTGCAAACATATCAAAAAACATCATTAGAGCACAAAAACAAAATATAGCGAGCGTTTTACAACTTTTACATACGAGTTTTACTTGAATTTCAAGAATTTCAACAAAAAATCGCGGGAATTAATCGTAAATTGTTTGCAAAATAAAAAACAAGCACTTATCCGCCAACAAAATTCCAACGTAGAAAAACGGAGCTACGATCGAAGTGCAGAATTAGCAGAATTGGAACTGCGGAACTGAAACGCAGAATACCAAAGTTGCCAAGCGGAGAAATTTTCGATCCAAGTCGAAATGCAGAATAGGGGTGATTATACTCGAAAGCAACGTAATTTTTGTATGCGTTGAATATGTAATTGCCTCGTTTTCAGAACATTTTCAATAATTTCCCGTTATAAAAAGTACAGACAAATTTTATCTGTTAGACCTTTCCGAATTATATGTTTTTTTTATTATTTCTTCCGCCTCTTTATTTATATTACTTGTGTACAAATGTAAAATATTTGATGTAAAATATTGAATAAAAATAATAATTATAGTACTTTTATTCAAAAATCAAAAATCAACAGCTTTTTATTTTAGCAAAGTAACCATAAAAAATAGTACAGGAACAATTTTTGGAGGTACCCAAACTATTTTTTATTGTAAAAAAACAATTTTAATGGTAAAAAAAAACTATTTCCATGGTAAGAAAACTATTTTCATGGTAAAAAAACAATTTCATGGTAGCAAAACTATTTTGCATGGTAAAAAAACTATTTTCATAGTAAAAACACAATTTCATGGTAAAAAAACTATTTTGCATGGTAAAAAAACTATTTTCATGGTAAAAAAAACTATTTTGTATGGTAAAAACACTATTTTCATGGTAAAAAAACAATTTTTCATGGTACACGAACTATTTTGCATGGTAACTTAACTATTTTTCATGGTACACGAACTATTTTCACGAACTATTTTAATAACAATTTTTAGTCGGTTATATTTACCATTTTTTTCGGTCACTGCCATTTTAATCGTCGTTTTCGGTTAGATTTACCTCTCTTTTTTTTGTGTGTAGACGAAAAATTAAGTAACCTGGTCAGTTTTAATACTAGAATTTCGCTATTAACGGTATCAAAAGCCTTTGAGTGGTCCAAGAGTATAAGAAAAGATATTTTATCATTATCAATTTGTGATCTTAAATATTCCGTAACATCAATCAGAGCGGTTACACAACTATGTTGTGGTCGAAAGCCAGATTGTCTGGGAGTAAGCAAATTGTTGTCCTGAAAATATTTGCTGATTTGCTTATGCATTAAGCGTTCAAGTATCTTAGACAGAAAGGGAAGTATAGCAATTGGCCGAAACTCAGTGTCTGTTTTGGGTATAGGTATGATTTTAGCATGCTTCCATAGAGTAGGATAGTCTGATTAGGTCATTATAAAATTAAACAGGTGAGTGATATATGGTAAAATTGCAGGAAATAAAATTTTTGTAAATTTTGGATGGACTCCATCAGAGCCAATAGCATTGGACTTAATGCTTAAAAAACTTTGAAATATTTCAACTTCAGTAAAACATCTAAAATAAAATGAATTTTGGTCATTTATAATGGCATGGTTCTTGTAATAAGTAACATCAGCCGTAGACGATGGTAGGTTCGTAAATTTGCAGTTTAAATCATTAACATCTAAATCCTCTGAACTGTCTACTGCTTTTCCAATGATTCCAACCTTACGTATTTCATTCCATCTTGCCTTACTATCCAGGCAGTTTTCAAATTGTGTTTTATAGTATAATACTTGTGTTAACTTTATTTCTCATAGTGCAAAAAGCAGAAAGTAGTTCATAGGTTTTAAACCTCTTCCATCTTGCATAAGCTATATTACGTTGTTCAAGTAAACATTTAATTTCAGACGTAAACCAAGGATTATAATTTGTTGTTTTCCTTTTTGTTTTCATTGGAAAAAATTCTTCGAAAAGTTGTTCAATATTTTCTTGGATAAACTGAAGTTGATCATCTACGGACGGCATATAGTATGTGCAACCCCAATCAACTTTTGAAATTTTATCGTATAAAGCAGAAAGATCTATATTCTTAAAATCCCGATATCTATAGTTTCCATTAACCTTTTTATACCTAGTTTAATTTAAAATCGTAGGTTAGAAATAGGAGATCATGTTTAGAAAACACGGCTGATATTTGTTCAAACAATAGAATTTTTGGCAATGTATAGTATCTATACTATAATAAATCTCTACAAAAGTCGGGTCTGTACATTGAAAATTTCTTTGAAAAAATTACTGGGGTTGACTTGGGGAATGCCTTTGAACTCTATGGTGATCCATTTTTATAATTATTGTCTGTCTGTTTGAACTTAAAGATCTCGGAAACTAAGAAATGGATTTTGATGAGAGTTTCACAAATGGACTGCTTGAAACTTAGAAAGGGATTTGCACTTTGTTTTATTAAAGTCGTACAACAAACAAAGAAGATATACTCATTTTTAGGGAGGAACCTATGCAAATTTTTGTTCTCGAATAAATTTATATAAAGAAAAATTCACTTACCTCACCTCTCTGAAATTTTTAATTAATTTTTTTTTTCAATTTCAGCTAAATCAAAAAACACAGCCGCCCTATGTGGGTTTCAACATATAATACTAATATATATGTAAATTTGAAAGTAACAATATTTGTTACGTTTTCACGCGAAAACTAATGCACCTAGCAATATGAAACTTTGTACAAATATTCTTTGTGATCTGGAAGGATTCACAGAGATGATAGTTTTTTGATAAATTTATTGATAGCTCAGTTATCGGTCAAAATATGACTCAATTTCCTTACAATATGGGTATCAACCGCAAGAGGAAGTCCCCAGATTTCATTCAAACTTCGATATAATTCGATACATTTATCGATAACTAAATTATAAGTCAAAATATGATTGTCCAAAAATCTCAAAATTTCCCTACAACAATAAACTTATCGATAACTGAGTTATCGGTCAAAATGTGATTGCCCAAAAACATTACAATTATCCTACAATATTAGTATCAAACGAACGATTTTGCAGCATGGCGTACATATGTGCAAAAATTTGAAATTCTGATATTCCTTCTCGCAAGTATAAAAATCCATTTTATTCATAACTAGATGGACCCGTGCGCACCTTGCGCAGAGAACTTCACTACTACCCTCAACGACATCTACAACCTATTATTTTACGTGTGTGTTACTTAATCAATTTCCAAATGTGCAAAAAAAATTGGACCCGCTAGGTGGCGCGTGAGTCGCTCTATTTATTTATTTATTTAATTAGTCAATGAACATTACAAAAGAAATGAGAAGGTCTGTTTTCGGTGTCGATTAATTCGCTTTTCAACAAACTTCCCGTTGAGGTAGAATCTTGAAATTTTCATCATCGTTTATTTTTCTGCCCAACCCCGCCCCCCCAATATAACAAAAAAATTATTCCGATAGGTGGCGCACGGGTAGAGATATTTGAAAAGTTTCATTTCCAGAGATTTTGCTTTGGATTTTGAACTAAAAGTTGAGCTGGGGTTTCGCAATTTTCATCATCGTTCAGGCTTCGCTAGCAATGCATTATACCAAAAAAAAATCAAAAATGTTGCTTAATTTCATAAATCCCATTTATCGTCCTTGCCTGAGTTTAGTCGTTTAGTCTTATTGCCACAGATATAGAGGAAGTATTGGATTATAGCATGATGTTCATTAGTGGATTGTAGCATGACTCCCGTTAGTTAATCACTTCACCTGCAGGAAGTAGTGGATTATAGCCGATGTTCATTAGACAATCTTCGGCGCCATCTGCATTTGAAAAGAATGTCCATTCACCATTGTCTTTTTTAATCAAAATCAAAGACTTGCACCACTACCAGTCCAGCGCAGTGTTGCCACTCACATTTATTTTTTGTACCAAAACAGTTTCAAGAGTGCCAATTTTTTTTTCTAGCATGGAAAAACACACCTAAAAAGAAGTATGGGGCGATAAATGTAGAGGTTATCATTAGAACCTTCAAAAACATTTCTCTTTAAATTTTTGTAGTGCTTTTCTGAGTTTATTCCTCGTCGGGGAAACACAAACGATGTTGGAAATTTTATAGCCAAAAAGCATTGGTATTTGTTTCCTTTAGGGGTCAACTGCAAAAAAAATTTTTTAGAAAATATGGAAGGGCTCAAAAAACGTGTATTGGCCGCAGGATCACGAATCCCGGAGCGCTTTTTTAATTTTTTGTTTCAGTGAAAAATTATGATCAAAATCCGGAAAAAGGTCCCAGGTCCGATCCGAATTCGGATGGGGATCCATGGTATTTGTGTGCAGAACACCTTTCCGATTTACTTATAAAACATAACACTCAGCCAGTCCAACACCGGCTACGCCATACTCAGCATTTCTGCGCAGAACACTTTTTTGGACATTTTTAAGGACGGCCTAATGTGATTACAACAACCACATGAAAACTTGCAACTTTGATTGCAAATAACCCCTAAAGGAAACAAATACCAAACCATTTCGAAATTACATTGGCAGATCCCCGAAAAAGGGCGATATCCCCGATTCTGGCAACACCGCTCTGAAGTGTGATGAATGTCAGTCGCAATAGCGTTGCAGTACAAAATTATTTTTTTGTGCATGTACAATGGTTTATTTAAACAAATTAATTTTTATAAAATACGCTTAAACAAAAGCACTGCTGTAATTAATATATAGTTTCGCATGTAGAGGTAACCCAAAACGATTCCTTACTTATTAATATTGGTTCGAAATGAGAGCAGAAAATTAGGAGCAAACACAAAAAGACCCTACAGAAATAATATATATGATTCGTACAGTGTTGTGGGAATAATAAAATACAATTATTGGTAATGTTGAAGCTGTAAATAGACATTTACTATAAAGTTAATATACATAAATATGTATTTGGACATTTATATGTTTATTGCAGTTACATTTGCTTGGTAGGTTTTGTGCTATGTCATCAAGCAAGAGATGCCAGGGCCGAAATTCATTATGTATACTGTTTATTATGGTAAGAAAAGGAGGGGTTTGTGCTGATTTTTCATGTTCACATGCGTAAATAGTTTAATTTGCGTAAAGCAACATACACAAAATAATACTACCTGCTTCCTATATTTTGTTAAATTTTGCAATGAAGGTGGTAGGGATCGATCTCGTATAACCCCTCACCAAATTTCAGTGGTGTAACCCGAATACTTCCAGAGATACGGACAATGAAAAATTCCATTTGTATGGGAGGTGCCACGCCCACTTTTTCGTTATACCCAGTTGTTTTGGAGGTGGTAGGGATCGATCCCATATAACCCCTTACCGAGTTTCAATGATCTAACAAAAATACTTCCAGAGATATCGACTAAGAAATATTTCATTCGTATGGGAGGTGCCACGCCCCCTTTTTCGTTATCCCCAGTTTTTTTTTGAGGTGGTAGGGATCGATCTCATATAATCTCTCACCAAATTTCAGTGGTCTAACCTAAATGCTTCCAGAGATATCGACTAAGAAGTATTTCATTCGTATGGGAGGTGCCACGCCCACTTTGTCGTTATCCCCAGTTTTTTTGGAGGTGGTAGGGATCGATCCCATATAACCCCTTTCCGAGTTTCAATGGTCTAACATAAATACTTCCAGAGATACGGACAATGGAAAATTCCATTCGTATGGGAGGTGCCACGCCCCCTTTTTCGTTATCCCCAGTTTTTTTTTGAGGTGGTAGGGATCGATCTCATATAATCTCTCACCAAATTTCAGTGGTCTAACCTAAATGCTTCCAGAGATATCGACTAAGAAGTATTTCATTCGTATGGGTGGTGCCACGCCCACTTTTTCTTTATACCCAGTTGTTTTGGAGGTGGTAGGGATCGATCCCATATAACCCCTTTCCGAGTTTCAATGGTCTAACATAAATACTTCCAGAGATACGGACAATGGAAAATTCCATTTGTATGGGAGGTGCCACGCCCCCTATATATATCAAAATATTTGTTTGCCTGTGACCATACCTGGAAGAAAAAGTTACTGGGCAACATTTAATAACAGTTTTCGAATTATTGGGTATCTTTCTTTTGTTTTGATCTGATATAGTTGTCAAAAATTAATTAGTGCGAATTTGGCGTTGCAAAGAACAGTTGTCCCCCCAATTTGCATTGAGCGTCACTTTTTTATAAATCAAGAAATATTAGCAGTTTTCAATTTTCATTTAAATAAAGTAAATAACGTAAGAAAAGTACAAACTTTAATTATTACAATAGTGAAAAAGCGAAAACAAAAACTATTAAAAAAAGTGTGGATTTGCGTAGTTTTTGTGAGCACCATGGTAAGGGCGCGATAAAAATTCTTGAGCGTCACGCTAATTTTTTTAAAAGTGAATATATTAAATGTAAAAAATTAAAGTTGACAATCATTGTTTACATGGTCTCAACTCATTTTTTTATAATTTGTGAATTTGGGAAATAAATTGCCTACGGAAATAACCAAAATAGGCAAACATTTCATGAGCATCACTTTTCATACATATTGCTTCATAGCTTAAAATGCTTAATTTTGATTTTATTTTTTAATTTTCAAGAGTAAAACAACAAAATTAACGGCGGCGGAAAGAGCACGAAAATATCGCGAGAAAATAAAGCTCGATAAAGCGTGTATGTGTATAAGTTTCTTCAAGAACTACTTCCTTTTTTTTAAATTTTGTTAAAGACATCAAAGAATATGTATGTACATGTTTAGTTTGGTATGAAAATTTTTGTTTTTTGAAGAATTTTTGTTTTCTTTTATTTACTTTTTGTAAAAAATAAACTTTTTTTCGTTACACTTTAAATTTGGCATTATTTCTTGTTTACGTGCAACAAAATCTCTTGATCGTCACAAAATATCTTGAGCGTCACACTTAGTTTTTTTTCCTTAAAACGCTTATATTTGCAGTTTTTTTAAATACATTGTTACAAGACTATTACTTTGCAAGTAACCCCTTAGTTCAAGTCTTTTTTTAACAAAAATTTACATATTTTCATCTTGATCGTCACAAAATATCTTGAGCGTCACACTCAGTTTTTTTCCTTAAAACGCTTATAAATGCAGTTTTTTTAAAATACATTGTTACAAGCCTATTAGTTTGCAACTAACCCCTTAGTTCAAGTCTCTTTGTAACAATAATTTACATATTTTCATCTTAAAATTTGTAAATAACTAGTCACTTAAAAAAAAAAAAAAAAATCAAGGTGAATCGTGATTTTGTGTTTATAATCGAAAAGGTGATTTTGGCAAAAGTGAATCTTGAAAAACAAAAGAACAACATAGTAAACTTGAATCTCAAATATTTTTGCATTTTCAGCGATTTTTTATACATATTTGGTGTGTGACGCTCAAGATAGAAATCATAGAAAACCTAAAAAAAAACCAAAAATATTGATTTTTTTGAGAGCCTAAAGGTCCCACCGGATTCTTCATCAATTTCTACATAAATTGGCCACTCTTACAGGCGAATCGGAAAAACTTTAAAAATAAGCAAAAAAAAACTCGTTGTGTACGTTTTTTTTGAAATTGACCCATATAGATTCATAACAAAAGTATATGTAAGTTTACGGTGTATATGTGTATGTGTATGTATATACATATAGGTACATATGAAAAATTGTTGTGAGGTCTCCAGAGCTTCTGGATCGGGGTCCTCACACTCTCCCATCACCTGCCGGAACGACTCGGAACGCTTGTCCGCCTATGTCCCGACGGAACGTCCTCTTCCTCCTGCGGTGCTGCCCTTGTTGTTAGGTGCGCCTCTATGTCTCGGACTAGCGCTTCCATCGCTCGATGTCGCCGGCTATGCCGTCAACCTCGGGTGTCAGCTCGTCGCTGGCCGTCAGGCTGAGCACGTCGCTTCCGCTGGCAGGTGCGCCGCCTTCGCCTGGTACGTCGCAGACCTGTTGGTGTTTTGTTGCGCGCGGGGCCCTCTCCTCTGCCATGTCGTCACCATAGTACAGTCACATGCGCATGTTTACCCGCCGGGTATAATCGACATAGCCCCTGCCGTACGGCTCCTCGTCCTCTTGCCGGATGGACAGCTCGCCTCGTCGTCGGCCCTTATCACCCTCGTAGGCCTCGCTCTCCGACGATATTGATATAGGTGTGGACTCCGCACCATCGGCCCGCTCCGGTATTCGTCATCGCCACTGCGACTCGGGCTGCGGATCCTGTCATCGTCTTAGCTCTCGTCTTCAAAATTTCTGAATGGCTCGGTACAGGCGCTCTCGACCTCGCTCTCACTGGTGACGAGGTTGGTCACCTCCTCCTCTGATTGTGGCTGCCGTGCCAGTCGCCGAATTTTAAGGCGGAGCGAGCCGTTCGCTGCCTTTTCGCTGGTATAGCGCTCCATATCTTTCGTATCCATATTGGTTTACTATTTGATTGTCCTGGGCATCGCGGCCGGTAATTATACTAGTTTTTCGTGGAGCGATCAACGGTGGTTTTCCTAGGCAGAACCCCGCTGTGGCGCTTTTTCTGTTGAGCTATTATTTTGTCGTTGTGTATTTTGCTTCTTTGGTTGATGGTATCAGGACATTTCCCATAACTTGCATCCTTTTGTAACGCCTTTGCCGCTGCGTGCTCTCATTGGTTCAGTAAATCAGGTGATCGCCGCTCCTGCTGCGCGTGTGCGCGACGTTAGGGTGTTGCTAAATTTCTTTAAATATTCTGTCCGATTATTGGATATATATTTTTATGGCGTGTGTTAATGATATACGAAATGCTTATGTAAAATTGGTTCATATTACAGCAAAATTGTCTACTGCTTTGGACAATTGATGCTCTTTCACCAATACTAGGTCGCCTATAGCCGGTTGCCTTGCCTCCTGCGCAAGTTATAGTACCTTGGCTGCTCCGTCGATGCGCTCTGTTGTTTACGGCGTACCATGGTGTACACCTCCTTCATTCTGGAATGAATCCTCGGTTCTTTAACTTGTACTACATACGCGGGGCTGTACCCTGTTGATTCGCATACACTTGTGTTTAATGCGAACGAAATCTCTGGTAAAAACTCATCCCAATTTCTCTGGTCCTTGCCGGTAAACTGTGAAGAGAATGTTCACGTTTCTGTTTGCTGTCTATGTCGGGTTTCCCTGCGGGGTATATGGTGCCGTCAGCTGGTGTTTTATGCCAAGCTCCGCCAAAAACCGCTTGAAACTTCTACTAATAAACTGCGCCCCGTTGTCGGTTATTAATACTTTTGGCGCTCCAAACCTCGCTAAAATTCTCTCTCTTAGACCTTTGATTAAATTATCTGTTGTCGCTTTACGCATAGCCACTTCGAAAATCTGTCTACGAAGACTAATGCCATTGTGTTGCCATGCTTCGAGCGCGGGAGTGGTCCTTCAAAATCCGCGCATACTGTTGCCCATGGTTCCTCCGGGATTCTTGTCAGCATCTTGCCAACCGCTTGTTGTTGGCTTGGTTTGTAAATTTGGCATTCGTGACACTGCTGAACATACTTTCTAACGTGTCTGAACATGCCTGACCAATAATACCGTGTCATTGCCCGTGCGATCGTCTTACGGATTCCCATGTGCCCTGCGCTTGGTGTGTCGTGGATTTCGCCTAGTATTCTTTTCCTCTGTGGTGTGGGTACGCACAACTTCCATGGAACGTGATCTTCTCCATCCAATTGGCCAACTATTCGTCTATATATTTTTCCCTCTTCAATCACGTAGTCTGGGAATTTCTCTGGGGTCTTCGTTATCTCTGCTACCTTTGCGGACTACCAATTGCAGCTGCTGTCTTCTGGTTGTGTGGTCATGCTTCCAAATTGTTCTTCCAGCGGCGGGCGTGATAGTGCGTCTGACACGACGTTCAACTTCCCCTTCTATATTGCACGTCAAACGAATATTGCTGCAATTCTAACGTCCATCTAGCAATTCGTCCTGATGTACTTTCAATTGCATTTAGCCACTTCAGCGCTAAATGGTCTGTGATTACGGTAAAATTATATCCTTCTAGGTTTGGCCTCATTTTCCGTATTGCCCAAACTATTGGCAGACATTCCTTTTCGGTTGGTGAATAGATGATTTCCGCCTTATTTAGTCTTCGGCTCGCATAAGCTATCACCCGCTCTTCGTGGTCTAACCCTTGTGTTAAGACAGCACCGAGGCCAAAATCGCTTGCATCTGTTTGTAATCTAAATCTCTGGGTGAAATCTGGTCAGGCTAAACCGGGTGCTTGTATAAGCGCATTCCTCAATGGCTCTTCGGCCAATTTCCATTTACAACCCTTCTTCAGCATTGATGTCAACGGGTTTGCCACTTTGGAAAAATCGGGGACGAATCTTCCATACGAGGACACTATTCCTAGGAAGCGCCGTAATTCTTTTTTTTCCTTAATGGGGGGTGTGAGCTCTTTTATAGCGGCTACTATGCCTGGGTCTGTGTGGATTACCTCTTCGCTAACTACACGGCCTAAGTACTTCAGACTTTTCTTGAAGAATTCGCACTTCTCAGGGTTAATCTTAAGGTAGGCTTGCCTTAGACGCCGAAAAACTTCCGTGAGGTGTGCTACGTGGTCTTCTTAAGTTTCACTCGTTATAATAATGTCGTCCAGATAGGCGAACGCATGTGGTTCCAACTCTGGACCTATAACGCTATCGAGCGCTCTTTGAAAATTAGCCCTCGCCCAGTTATCGTAAATGCGGTGTACTGTTTGCTATCTTCCTCCATGGGGATCTGCCATTAGCCGTTCTTCAAATCCAGGCTGCTTATAAATCTTGCGCTTCTAAGTCTATCTAGAATATGTTGTATACGTCGCAGTGGGTATGCGTCTGGGACTGATCGGGAGTTAAGCTGCCTGTAATCGACACAAAGCCGCCATTTGCCATTCTTCTTCTTTGCTAGGACTATCGGGGCACTATGGGGCTGCGCGATGGCTCAATACAATCTATTAATTCATCGATCTCTTTATTAATAATTTCTTGCATCTTAGGGTTTTTGGGGAAGTATCTCTGTTTTATAGGCCGGTCATCCCTCATGACAATTTTATGTTTGGCAATGTTAGACACCCCCGATATATTTTCAAAAATTTTTAGTTCTTGTTTAAGGAATGTGCTCGCCGCGTCGTCTGTGGAGTTTTGTGTGACTATACTTGGTTCGAGCATTGTTTGTTCTTTAATATCTTGGCCCATTTCGACGAGGCTGGTACACCTTGCTTTCTCCTGTCCTCGATTCTCCGCTTTGAATACCATTGCGCTTTTGCCGCACCTCAGCTCCATATTTGCCCTTGCCATGTAGTCCGTCCCGATCACCACATTCTCTGCCAACCCTGGTAAAACGAGTAACTAGCTCTGTTGTACTTGGTCACCCAACCTTACCTCCGCCTCTACTGCCTCTACCACGTCTTTCGCTGCAGGGTTGCACAACGATATAAACAAAAAAATTTCGTTTTGTTAAATATCAAAAAAAAGTATCAAAAACATATTTCGTTTTGATAATTGTCAAAAAAAAGTTTTTCTGTTGAATATCAAATCAAAAAATAACAAAAAAATTTTTTTCGTTAACGTTTATTCATTTTGCAAATTAGGCTGGGTCGGAAATCCACGTTATTTTAATTTATTTGTCAAGTACAAAAATTAATAAATCAAGGAACACAACAAAAAAACATAGTTACTAAGTACCAAATGGGCGCATCTACATTAGGCTCGATCGAAAAGTCATGTTTTTAATTAATTTTTTTTCAACCACCTCTTCGGCTTTTGGTGGATTCTGTTCTGAGAGCGCAAGAAATTGGATTTCGTGCTTTAGCAACAAATGGCTTTTTTTGCTTCCTAAATGGTCTTTTGCAATTACAAAATTAAAGCACGACCGCACTGATTTACCCTTTCTTTTGCGACCCATCTTAACCAATATTATTTTGAAATATTCAAATATTTTTTGTGAGTTGTTTTGATAAAAACCGAAACGAAATTTATTTTGATAATTATTTTTTGATTTTAAACTCAACGATATATTTTTTTTTTGAGCTTTTAATGTTAATATTATTCAAAAACAAAACGAAATCAAAAGTTTTATTCGTTTATTAATAAAAATAACGTTATTTTTCAGCCCTGTTTCACTGTACCATCACCCATGACGACTCGTGTTTTTACCTTTTTCAGTTTACGCGCATCTAGACCTGTCAACATTTCATTTCATTTCATTTCATTTATTTTTATTTTATTGAGTCTATGATTTACAAAAATCTTACAGACTAAATACCATACCAAAATACATGTGTTATGGATATAACTTAACTATTTAGCGTAAAGCAGAGAGCAGCATATTCTTAAAACAAGGTCTAGAAATAGAAAAATCAATGTCATGTTCAGAGTTTATTGAGTTGATTGCAATTAGAGCGCGTGTGATAGGTTCATTCCGTGCATAATTAGTCCTAAGATTTCCAGTAGCAAACATAGTATGTTGCCGCAGATTACGTTGTGGTACATGAAAGTTCAATGCCTCAAGAAGTATTGGACAGTCAATAATGCCATTAACAATATCATAAATGAATATAATAGATGAAACAACCCTCCTTACTTCTAATGTATCCAAATTAACTAGCCTACATCTTGAAACATATGGAGGGAGTGGCAGATCGAATCTTATATCAGATAAGCAGTACTTTATAAATATCCTTTGGACACGTTCAATCCTATTAATGTGAACAGCCGCATAGGGACACTAGATTATAGCACCATATTCAAGCCTTGATCTTACAAAGGCATTATACAATAGCTTTTTAGTATATGGGTCTCTAAACTCTGAGCTATTCCTTTTAACAAATGCCAGTAACGAGTAAGCTTTGGGGATTATAAAATTAAGATGCTCAATAAACGTAAATGACGAGTCAAATACAATACCTAAGTCACGAATTTTATTAACCCTAGCCAAAGGCATATCAGAGACGTAGTATGTCGAAATCAAGTTATTATTACATTTGGAATACGTAACACTATAACATTTATTGACATTGAGAGCGAGCCTATTCCTAGAACACCAATCATTAAAAGCAGTCAATTCATTCTGCAGCATGAGAACATCAGCCTCATTTTTTATTTTGAAAAAGATCTTTAAGTCATCAGCGTACATAAGATAACCGCAGTGTTTAAAACAAGAACTTACGTCATTAATAAACATAATGAAGAAAAGCGGACCAAGGATACTTCCCTGAGGCACACCCGAAGTAGCCACGTAGGGTGCTGATTTAACATTATTGATAACAACAAAGTTTAGTCTACTCGATAAATATGAATTTATCCATTGTAAAAATGTCGAACAGAAACCCCACTTCTGTAATTTTGTCAGCAATACCCGACGAGATACTCTATCAAAGGCTTTCGATAAGTCCGTATAAATGCAATCGACTTGACAACCCTCTAAGAAGGACGAAATACAGTAATATGAAAATACTGAACGATTAGAAATTGTTGAGCGTCCTGGAACAAACCCATGCTGATAGGGACAGATATATTGTTTAACCAAGGATGCTAATTTGCGCATTACCACGTTCTCAAAAAGTTTAGATATAACTGGAAGTTTTGAAATTGGCCGATAATTTGACACATTACTCTTATTACCACTTTTATGAATTGGTTCAATATAAGCAATTTTCCATTCATCCAAAAAAATGCCAGACTGCAAAGATAAATTAAATATATGCAACAAAGGTTCCGCAACCGAAGTCATACATTTCTTTAGAAAAAAAGACGAAAATTGCTGATAATCGCATTGTTTTGAATTCTTGATGGACTGAATACCCAAAACAATATCATCAACATCAAGAACTAATGAGCAGAAGTCAAGACAAGATGCTATGTTATTTAACACACCACTATTGTCATTCCACGCATCATCAGTGTCGAAATTTGCTTGAAAAAACTCAGCAAATAAATTTGCTGAATCATAGGCAGACTCGGAACTTCTCCCTTCGTAAGACACAGACGGCGGAATTGCTGAGGATGACTTTTTGGAACGAATGAAGTTCCAAAACGATTTAGGATTCGATCTGATATTATTTTCGAAGTTATTAATATACTGACTATATAAGAATTTGTCAAGGCAATTGAACTCCTTCACATACTTCAAGTATTCTAGCTTGTGCTGAGGGGAACCAGTTTCCTTAAAAAGCTTATGATATTTATTTCGCAAGTTTTTAAGTTTCTTTAGATTTTTAGTGTACCAAGGTAGCTTATACACCCTTGCTGGAAATCGAGGAATATTTTTTACTGATATATCCAAAATATTCGTTTTAAATAAATCGAAACATTCCGCAAGGTTGCGGCCATCAAAAAGAACTTGCCAGTCGATATTGGCAATTAAATTATTTATCGAACCGAAATCACACCGATTATAATTGAAACCAGGCTCAATACCATGTACAATATATGCAAATTCATAAAACTCTAGCTCCAAAATTAGAGGTACATGATGTTTATCAGTAATTGATAACGGGCAGCAAGACCGAAGCAGATTACAATTTAGATCACTACTAACAAAGATTAGATCTAGGATTTTATCCCGCAAATTTACATAATTATTTATTTGAACTAGTTGTAAACTATAAAAACTATCAACTAAATAAATTTCCTTAGCGTGATTAACATTAGTTGGTATAAGTGTATTTTCTCCTGGAAGATGAGACCAGATGATTTTACTCACATTAAAATCACCTAATACACATAACTGATGATTTAAATTCGACCTTGCAACATGCATAATATTATTCACGTGATCTTCATACATTTTGTCACTACTATCTGGTGGTATATAAGATACACTAACAAAAAGAATATCCGTCTTCTCCGTGGCTATCGCCGCTGTGACCTCTCTACCATCTACTTGTACTGCCGCCAAGATTCGCCATTGCGTCTGCGTGAATATCTTCTTTGGAGGCGAGGTTGAGTTGCGTGAGACCCCACTCCTCGCAGCTAATGGGGTCTCCTGTCGTTTCCCTGTTGCCTACGACAGCAATATCGAGTTAACGTACCATCTTTCCCGCACACCCAGCAAAAGTTGCGTCGATTGTTACGGCACCCATAAGAGGAGTTTCCGCACTCTCCACACCGTCTGCATGCTGTCAGTGGGTCTATGTACCCTTGTCGAGCACTACTTGCCGTGTTTGCCAATGGTGGTGGGTTTTGGCTCACCTGTGGTACATTGCAGTGGAACTTCTCGTCTTGTCGCCTGGGTACGAACGGTCTCGCTGCTGGCCTAAGGGGTTCCCTCTCTGGTGTGATGTTTTCATAATCTACCACAAGGCTTACCAAATCCTCTAGGCAGTTGAATTGGCTCGGTTTTACATACAGCTGGTATTCTTTCCTCGAGCTGCGGTATATAGGATTCAGCTTTTGGTCGCTGGTGTAGTCGGAGTGCCTCATCTGACTCTGCAGCGTCAGCACATAGTCCTTAAAATTTTCGCCTGGTCTCTGCATTATTTGCCGTATTTCGTCCTCTAGACGCTCGAAATACCTTGAGCTCAGGAAGAACTTCAAGAAGTCTCGCTTAAATTCGTCCCATTGCTGCCAATGACGGTTGTTGTTCCGAAACCATACCAGCGCCTTATCCTTAAGTAGTTCTGGTAGCGCCCGTGGTATGGAGTTTCTGTTGATCTCGTAACTGTGGGCCAATTCCTCGACTCGCTTTATGAAACCAAACGGGTCCTTGTCGCCATCGTATCGCAACTTGCGCACTCGATCCATCACGCTGCCACATGATTCCGCCTGGTGATAGGAATACCGAGCAAATTATATGCCTACGTCGTGCCTACCTTCAATAATACCGTGTATTGGTGCTGGTGCCTTGCTTGTGCTCGCTGCACCGGGATAAGTGAAGCCTTGTTCGCTGCCATCCCTTGGTGTGGGAGGATTTAGGGTTATAGTTGGCCCGACATCTTTTGGTGTAGGTAGCCGGGCATGACGCTGTTCCAAGGAGGCAAACCGTTCCGTTATTTCCGCACAGTATGCCACCAGCTACTCGCGGTTGAGATGGTATATCCCGGATACCCTAACCATAGTCATGTTTTACTTATTCGGCGACCCTCGTAATCCTTGTAAGTGTTGACTTTAGTTTACCCAGCAGATTCTTAATCCTCGTGCGTTCCTAGATTCTTGCTTCTCTCTATTGGTTGTAATTTTAATTGGTTTGGTTTGTTTCGGCAGATTTTTAATCCTCCTGTTTTCGACCAATCCTCTGATGATATTGCTCGTTGTGACTTAACGTCCCTGCTCGGGCGCCATTTGTGACGGACTTTTCCTTGAATGCCAGAGTACGCTCAGTCCGTCCAGGGTTCTGAAATTAGAAGTTCCCTAAAGGTCGTCTCAAGTGATAAAACCCTGTGAATATGTTTTGAATTCAACTGTATTACTTTATTTGTGGGATTTTATCCTCTTTTCCCAAATCTACAATCTTAATTTTAATTGGGTACTAAACTTTCTTTCCTTATTGATTATGGCTAGCTATAATAAAGGCGGCTGAGTTGAAAACCCCTGCTTGGCGCGACCGTCAGGGGAGGTGAAAACTACCACTGAATATAAAACTTGCAATCGTGAGGTGAGAACCCCAGGTTTACATTCGCTGAGGTGAGAACCCCAACTACTTTTCCTTGCTGCTGTCGCAAACCGACGTCCTTATTTCCTAAAAATCATCGCCTTTTTTTACAGATTTGTGGGGCGACAAACCGCAAAATTACAATAATAATTCTTAAAACTAAATCTTAACCTAACGGCGCATCTTCCACTGGTTTCTATATTAATATATGGTATTTCCATATTTCCCATACATTTCATGCATTCTAGCTGTTTTCGCCGCGGTGCCGCTTCCACTTGGAACGCCCCATTGCCCGTGGCCAGCTGCTTTCTCGCACTCCATCGATCAGCTGGACATTCCTTCAACCTTAATATTATTTCCATATGGGCAAATCCTGCGTTACGAACGCCACATTAGTACGCGTTTTCGGATTGAAATATAACAATTTTTTGGTCTTTCAAAAGACATACCTTCAAGTTATACACAGTGTTTAGTGGAATTTGAGTGTACTTTCGAATGCCATCAAAATATTTTTTGTAACAGGTTTAAGCTGCGAAAAATTTGATCTCAAAATATTGTTACGCACGCTACAAAAAATGGAAGTAGCTTTGAAGGTTGAGGTATATTTTCTTAATTTTTAGCAAATTTTGTATAATAAAGCACACCAAATGAAATACCTTAAAGAAAGATGAATATAAGAGAATTCTAAAATAACTTACTTGCAGCCAAAAAATTGTGTAGTTTTTTAACGATGGCCGTGAACCCAACGTTACGCACGCTACGTTACGCACGCTACATTTTTTCCAGTAGTACCTATATAAATAAAAACAATTGTATTTATTTTAACAAAACAATTTGTACTCTTTTTTAATAAGATTATTTAATTCATAATTTATGTTTATAAATTAATTTATTGATGTATATATGTTTATAAATTAGTTTTATGTTTTGCTGAATCTGCCGTTAGTGCTATTTCGAGCTCATTTTCATTAAGTACGGAAAAATAATGGTTGCTTTTTATTCCCGGAATGCTCTTAACGTTAGCCCATCTCTCCGAAAGAAATGCAGTTGTATTTTTTATATATATACTGCTTACATATAAAATAGAAATACCATTTACGATTATAGAGGCTAGGAATAGTAGGCGAAGAACAGATTTAAGCGAAGTGATAAGAAAACAGAATAAAAATTGCAAAGGTTTCTATTGTAATTTTGGTGAGAACTCAAATCGTTACGCACGCTACAGAAATGAATATGCTGTAATTTTTTGGTTTTTAATTGTAGAATGAAAATTGTTTTTTTTTCTTAAAAGCAGGATATTTATTTAAATTAAAATTATAGATGATTTGGGAAAAAAAAGTTTTTCTACTCACAATATAAAAAAAAGCCGATTTTCCGTTACGCACGCTACAACGCTTTTACCTGGCATTTCATACCAAATTTTAATGTTTCCAGAAAAGTAAACGAAATTTTTTTTTACAAATTTTAAGGAGAATTGAGTGAATAACAATATAGCTTTCGATTGGACCATCTATGTTATTACTAAAGCAATGATATGAACACGTAAAAAATTTCAATTTTTTTGTATAACATTAAAAGACCTGAGGTAGGGTAGGATTTGGTTATAATTTTTTTATTAATGATCATCGAAATAATTTTTGTTTTATAAATTTATAAAATTAGATATCTATTCTAATGCTCCATTAAAAAAAAAATTAGGTTGGATTAAGTTCAAATATTTTTGGTTGGTAGACAGTTTTTGGGATATGCCCATATGTATGTACATATGCTTGTTATTTTCCTGAAATCCATTTGTACCTGCTGTCAATGCTAGCAATGCATTTTTCTTCTCCTCTTTATGCTATGTCCGCTAACATTGGGTTGCCAAAATATGTATGCGTGCGCGCGGGCGTAGCAAATTTCCGCTACTTAAGTTGGTTGGCCGACCCTTTTTTTCTAATTGGAATGTTTTTGGTTGTATTGTTTGGGCACTGGGCGTAGCTAGGTTGGTGGCCTCTTAGCGTCGCTATTGATTTTCTGTAAAACGTGAATTGGGGTGCGCCTATTATTCTAAAAAATAAAAGGGTATGAATATGTTCTGAAATATGTATGTATGTATGTGCATGGTTATATTTGCTATATGTTTTGGGCAAACGCAGGTGTGCTTGAGGGGTAAAAGGGCGCATGTGCAAAATATCCAATTTCGGTGTACTTCGTATATCTGAATGTATATAAAGTATGGATGTGTGGTTTATGTGTAAAACCGGCTATGTCCGCGGTTTTGCAGCATGGCGTATGTGCAAAAATGTGAAATTCTGATATTCCTTCTCGCAAGTATAAAAATCGATTTTATTCATAATTCATAACAAAAATATATGTAAGTTTATGGTGTATATGTGTATGTGTATGTATATATATGTACATATGTAAAATTGTTGTGAGGTCTCCAGAGCCTCAGTAGCGGGGTCCTCACACAGTACAAGTACAAACATCGGCCTAAAAATTATGACAAAGATGCATCCCCCCACCGAGAAGCCTTCGCTAAGAGGAGGAAGATGGACGATTTATTTCAGGATGTCCTCAATAGAATGAAGTCAAAATATGATTCACAACCAAGAGGAGCAACAGAAGACGAAAAATTTTTCGATTTGCTGTGGGAGAAATTTTTTCGACTGTCTGTTTCTGTAAAGGATGAAGTGCAGGTGGAAATTTTATCCATTTTCACCAACAAAATTAAAAACAATTCAGTTTAAATAAATGTAATGTGTACAAATAAACATACATATGTATAAATAAATATATAAATATAAAACAAAGCAATCAGCCTTTTTTTATTAAAACAATGGTTATAGTGATATCTCCCTAACTTCTTTGACTCAGTATCTAGAGCCTTACATTTTTCGAATGGCCTCTGTAGTGGGTTTTGGTGTAAGGGACTGGTGAGTAGGAGCTGGCAGCCTGCGCTCGTACTGGTCTGGGCGTAGGGGAATGGTTGTCGGAAGGTCCATTTTCCTCTACTCAAACAAATAAAGAACAGCAGCAGGAGGTGGTTTGAGCACAAGTCTCAACGTCAGTTGGTCAGCGTTACTGTACTATTTCAGTTCTTAAGTGGGGATCTTTTGTTAGATTTAGAACTGGGTCAGATAAAAATCTACCTCCCCGTGTGTTCTCGTTACCCATGCTTTAATATCTGGTATACAGCGGTATGTCCAGCGCCCCTTATTCGATAGGTTCCATCTGTTTTGCCAATTTTGAGTACTAATCTCGCGTGCTTCGGACCGCGAGTTTCTATCCTCAAACGTTGTGGCTGCTTCCTTTGCCAATATGTCAATTGGGCACAAGCCAGAGATTACCAGTGCGGCATCGTCTGATACCGTTCTAAACGCGCTACAAACTCGGAGAGCACACAAGCGATAGGTCGACTTCACCCCGCGTAGGTACGACTGATACTCCATGGCGTGCTGCCATACCGGTGCCCCGTAGAGTAGTGGGCTTTTCACTACGCCTGCCAGTAGCTGACGCCGCCCTTGCTTTGGACCTCGTGCGTTTAGCATTATCCTCGATAACGATGATATGTTTTCGCTGCTTTCTCGTTAGCGTATTCTAGATGCGTTTTGAAAGACAGCCTCCTGTCTATCATGATTCCCAGATACTTAACTGCGGGCATTGTTTCAATGTCATGGTCTCCAATTCTTATCGTGACCTGCTCTACCTTTTTCCTTCTTGATACTAGCACCGCCTCTGTTTTGTGCTCTGCAAGCTGTAGTCCATGTTGCATGAGCCATGTTTGAACGCTGGCTATGCTTACATTAGTTTTTCCACATATATCACTTAAGTGTTTGGCAGTAACAATCAATACGATATCATCCGCGAATCCGATAATCTTAACTCCATTAGGTACTTTAAGTCGCAGCACTCCGTCGTACATGATGTTCCATAGTAATGGGCCGAGCACGGACCCTTGAGGAACCCCGCCTGTGACATGGAGCTTTTCCGTGCCATCTGCCGTTTCGTATTGCAGCAGACGTCCGTCAAAATAGCTGCGGATTATGCGTCTCAGATAATAGGATATACCTACCCTGTCTAGGGTATCCAGAATTTTCGCCCAGTTAGCGCAATTGAATGCGTTCTTTACATCTCAGGTCACGATAAGGCAGTATTCCTTAGATCCCTAGAGCCAGGGTGTGCCGCTTATTGCATCTTGAGCGGTATCTCTAGCCACGTTCACTGCATTTATGGTGGATCTGCCTCTTCTGAACCCAAACTGGTTGTCAGATATGCCACCCACCTCTTCTATTTCTTTTTCTAGACGATTGTAGATTACTCGCTCAAGAATTTTGCCTGCCGAGTCGAGCAGGCAAATTGCCCTGTAGCTGGATGGCTCCGCCAGGTTTTTTCCAGGCTTCGGCAGTAGCACCAAATTTTGGCGTTTCCAAATCGAAGGGAATGTCCCCTCAGCTAGACATGCAGTAATTACGTTCGCGAACGTTGACGCCTTATAATCAACCGCCACCTTCAGTACTTTGTTGGGCACGCAGTCTGGACCAGGAGACTTGTTGTCATCTAGTCTCTTAACCGCTAGGAGCACTTCCTCTACCGTCACTTCATTAAATGCATATAATGGATTATTATACTGTAAGAGTGAGGGACATCGATATTTCGATTGCTTGGAGGAGCGAAGTGTGTTCTGCTACGGGTGTGGTGCCAGTAATGTATACCGACCTACGTGCAAAAACTGCAACTCGGGAAACGCGAAAACGAGCGAGGTTTCGAGACAGAACCCTAGCAACGATCCAACGAACAAAGTGTAAATAATCCCACCGTAGATCCGCACAATTTGAAAAGCGATGAACAGATAAATCTGCTCATGCGCCCACCTCAGTCAAATAATAGTTTAAATAATAGATTTCTTGTACACCCGAGTCGTGATCCTAAAAGCCATACAATTATACCATATGATGTTCGTATGCGAAATTATATTAAAATCAGAGAAAGTATTTTTAACAGCAATTCCAAAGCAAAGCCCCTCCCTAGTCGATCCTCATCCCGCGCAGTAGAATTTTGGAAGAAAGTGAGGAATAACAACAAGCATGTAAGCCAAATTGTTTGCACTATATCAGGGAAAAGTTATGATTTGAGGCCCTATGATAAAGTTTGTATCCTTGGGGCCGAACACTTAGCTCTACTCGATAGTGGCGCTCAAGTGTCGTGTGTAGGTTCAGGGTTAGCAGAAGAAATTTCCAAGCAAACACCAATGCGCAAGCATACTACGTCCGTGTGCACTGCCGATGGAAAAGTCCAAGTGGTTTTTGGCACGGTTGATTTAGCAGTTCATTTTGAAAATAAATGCGAAATTATAACATTTTACGTAATCCCTAGTCTGTCACAAAAAGTTATTCTAGGAATTGACTTTTGGATTAAGTTCCAAATAGCGCCTAACCTGGTTTCTGAGATATCACATTCCCCGTTGAAAGAAGGCGAATGTTCACTTGCCCTGATCTTTGAGCAAAAACGTCGTTTAGATATAATTAATGCGCGATTTCCTAGTTTCGAGAAAGAAGGCTTAGGAAAAACTTCGTTAATGGAGTATGTCATTGAACCAGCAGTGGAAAAGCTAGTCCATGCTGAAATTGATGATATGCTCAAATTAGGTGTAATCGAGGAGTCCCCCAATAGTCCATGGTCCAGTCCGGTTGTTTTGGTGAAAAAGCCTAATAAAGTCCGTCTGTGTTTAGATTCGAGAAAAGTAAACAGTGTTACCGTTAAGGACGCTTATCCCCTTCCACACATAGATGGTATTTTGAGTAGAATACCAAAGGCTAAATTCATCAGTTCGCTTGATCTGCGACGTGCCTTTTGGCAGATTCCCCTAGCAGAATCTTCCAGAGATTACACTTGTTTCACTGTCCCTAATCGTCCGCTTTACCGATACCGCGTAATGCCCTTCGGTCTATGCAACGCCCCACAAGCACTTTGTCGCTTGATGGATCGCGTTATCCCTCCTCAGTTGAAGAATCAAGTTTTCGTCTACTGAGATGACCTTCTAATCGTGTCCGAAGAATTCGACACCCACATGTCCGTATTGTCCGAAGTTGCTCATTGTCTAAGGAAAGCCGGTTTGACAATTAATGTCGAAAAGAGCAAATTTTGCGTACGGGAAGTGAGATATCTCGGTTACATTGTTGGTGACGGAATTCTTAAAACAGACCCAGATTCGGCAGTAACAAATTACCCTGTCCCCACTAATATAAAGCAGTTAAGGCGTTTCCTAGGTATGGCTGGATGGTACAGACGCTTTGTGGACAACTTTGCAGCCGTAACCACGTCCCTCACTAATTTACTAAAGAAAAGTAAAAGCTTCGATTGCAACGAGGAAGCACAAAAAGCCTTTGATACACTTAAGCAAAAGTTATGTATTGCCCCAGTCTTGACCAGTCCAAATTATGAAAAACCATTCATTATCCAGTGTGATGCATGTAAGCTCGGCGTTGGTGCTGTTTTGTCGCAGAATAACGACGATGGGATCGAAGTCCCAATAGCCTACTTCTCACAAAAACTCAACAAGGCTCAGAGTAACTACAGTGTTACAGAATTAGAGTGCCTCGCTGAAATACTTAGCCTTAAAAAGTTTAGAGCCTACGTAGAGGGGCAAGACTTCACCATCGTCACAGACCATGCCAGCTTGCAATGGCTTATGCGTCAGACAGACCTGTCTAGTCGACTAGCTCGATGGTCCCTTAAGCTCCAGGGGTATCGATTTAAGATCGAGCATAGGAAAGGAACGCAAAACGTAGTACCCGATAGTTTGTCACGACAGAATTTCGAAGATATCAATGAAATAGAAGTCCGTCCGATAATAGACCTTAAGTCGTCTGAGTTTTCGTCCGAAGAGTACCAGAAGCTAATAAGTCAAGTCCGTAATAATGAAAGCCGCTTACCAGATCTGCAAGTTGTAGATGATCGTTTATACAAACGAACCGAACACCCTGATGGAAACCCTGCACGGGAAGCCTTTAACTGGAAGCTATGGATTCCAAAAACTCTAATTGACAGAGTTATTCAAGATGCCCATTCTCCACCAAACAAATGTCATGGAGGTATAGATAAAACACTAGAGCGACTTTTATTGGCCGAATATGATTGCCAACGTTAAAGATTATGTTAGCAAGTGCGACACTTGCCGCCAAAACAAGTCACCTAATGTCACGCTACGACCTCCTATGACCGCACATTACACTGTACAACGTCCGTTTCAAAAATTGTATATAGATCTACTTGGCCCATATCCCCGATCCAGACAAGGCAATATCGGCATCTTAATTGTCCTTGATCACCTAACTAAATTCCCCTTATTAAAGCCCATAAGAAATTTCAATACATCCGCTATTTGTAGTTTCATGAGAGAACAAGTCTTCAGTATTTTCGGAACACCCGAAATAATTCTTAGTGACAACGGGAAGCAATTCAAATCCTCGCAATTTAATAATCTGCTTAGTGAACGTGGAATTAAGCACGTATAACAGCGTTGTACAGCCCACAAGCTAACGCCAGTGAGCGTGTTAATCGGTCGATAATAGCAGGTATACGAGCTTATTTAAAAGATGACCAAACGCACTGGGACAAGCACCTGCCCGACATAGGCGAAGCTTTAAGAAGCGCTTACCACCAATCAATTGGATGTTCCCCCTATTATGCTCTTTTTGGCCAGCAAATGCTATCTCTATAGCTAATACGAAGATCTGTAATGGGTAATATCAAACAAGCGTTTGAAAACTCGGCTAAGCGATACAATCTTCGTAGCTCAGCCAAGACCTTTCGTGTAGGAGACAGAGTGTATAGGAGGAATTTTGTGCAAAGTGATGCAGCGAAGAAAGTTTGCGCTAAGTTTGCACCAAAGTTTCTTAAAGCAACGGTGGTGGCAATTAAAGGAAACTGTATGCATGAGCTTGAAGACGACATAAGTGGTAGGCGAGAAATCTATCACCGCAAGGACATAATGGAAAACAAAAACAACTCACCAACACTTTATGTGGGGGGTGTGTACTGACGTACATACAAAATGTTAACACAAATAGTTTACCAAAAATCCACTAGTTTCATTTGAGTATATACTGATACTTGTGAACACACCTATTTGTTAAGGCTAACTCTCACCGCACCCGTTTCAGAACATCTCCCATTTTACGTATAAGAGTTAGGTTGACAGCTGGCAGAGAGCCTGCCAAAATTGTAACTCAGCTCGGTAACCGGAAAGAATCTTTCTTTCTTTTCTGGACGAGCAATGGACAAGGTAAGGTCAGAAGAGATCGTGTTATATATACCCATTTGAGGTTACCACGTTACAAACGAAAAGTTAATTCAAAGTAATTAATATATAATAGATACATGCAAACAAAAAAGATAGTTAAAAGTGTAAGTTAAAAGTTTAATTGCATGATAAAAAGTTTGCGCGAAAAATTTTTGCTGACCAAAGGCGTCAACACCCAGTAACCAGATCACGTGCACTTCATCCCACGACGAAGAAAGCTGCATCCTCAACCAGCAACGAGAGATCCACGGCCTCTTAACATCGGTGAACCCGTGAATTTTGTATATATGTATATTATTTGATATCCAATCTATAGTTTTTTTAGACTAATTAGATTGGGTTTTTTTATCTATACCGGTATTGAAACCGAAATTCGGATTAAGAATCCGCATATCAAGTTAATCAAAGCCTTAACTAGAGATTAAAGTTAATGTAAAGTGAGTTTAGTAAAATATACTTGCATATATTGAATTAAAATAATTATGCAAAATTAGAAATGCTATAATATAGCAAATACATATAAATACAAACATATGAACATATATGTAACTATTATTCGTATATAGGTGGATTACAAATAAATTAAATAATGAAATTTAATGAAGCACCCTTTGTGCAAAACATGTGAAAAAATACAAAAACAAAAAAAAAAAAAAGAAAAAAGATTTAACTTAACAATTAAGCTAGTGAAGAATTTTCTGTCCTACAAATTTCATTCATAGGTTTGTAGGTACAAATGTACTCTCTAGCCTCCCTCACAACAGCTTTAGTTGTTTTTGTTATTTTGTCCATCTAAGTCGGCAAACATTTTGCTAAGTTACATATGTATGTACATACATACCCATATACATACATGCGAGTGTTCTTTTTTTCTTTGAGAAACCGAAGTTTCTTTCTTTTTGCTTCATTCTCACTTAAATACTGGACCATTCATTAAACTTAGCTTTGTCTCTCGCTCAAAGCATTGTCACTTACAGCCGCTCACCTAAGTAAACGGGTACGGTAGTGGGAACCAAAATAGCCCCAAAAATGAAATTTGAGTAGGATAATGGTAGGATTTTCACTAAGGTCATAATTTTGCTTTTGGTCGTAATGTAGGTAAACAATTAACTAAAAAGACCGTCATAAATAGTTGCTCGAAGCCGGTAGCTTTCGAGAATAGTCGAAATAACACATTAATTTTCAGCACTACGTCACAGCGAGGAGGCCTCAACGCTACGTCGAGATGCTTTACATGTAAGTAATATGTTTGATATGTTATAAAATTAAATTATAAATTTTCTTTTTCATTCATCCTTATGTACATATTTATGTACCCAGTACGGTTGTACTTCTGAGCCAGTGTGTATAGCTTTTGATTACCTCTGATTTGAGTAGGCAGACATACATACGTACATATGGATGAGTTTTTTTGTTGAGTTGCGATTGCTAAATATTACGATCAACCATTAGTTTTGTTGTTACTCTCCCACCCAATTGCATTATGACGTCACGGTCACTAATATAATTATTTAGTTTTTTTTTCTTTTTGTTGCGCTCTCCTTTTGCGGGCAAATAAACATACGCATGTATATGAATATGTAGTTTCTTACTTAAGTATGTACATATTTCATGTAGTTCTACAAAAAGGTTCAATGGCCACATAAAGATATAAATCAGCTTATTTGAGGAATGCTAGTAGTTTACATTTTTCTATACCCTATACGAAACTTTGTATAACTTAATCCATATAAATTAAACAAAGATAAAATTATATATATATATACAAAATTATATATTAGTATCCTAGATGGCAAGTTTGTTAAACCTTTGATAACACCTAAAGAAAAGATTTGCCTTTCTAAATTTCTTATTTCTATTTTTAAGTCCAACCGCATTATGCCTTGAATTCTAAGAATAAAATATTGTTAACATGAGAACTTAAACCTATTAGTTTGGACTGATCGAAGGAAGTGAGGGTGGTCTAATGGGGCCTTTTTACCATCTTAAAGGCCAAGGTAGGGTGGGTAGAGAGCAGCCATAACCTGTATTTGCGCTGCAAGGTGATAAGGTTGGATTCCCGGTTAATAAGTACAATGGTATATGGGTAAGTTGATAGGTCTTCATTTTGTTTGTGCCGTGTGCAAGAAAATAATGTCTCGTTATGGCTATGGATTAGGGAGAAGGTATCTGGGTTCTGCAGCTGTATAAATACCCCGCCCCAGGCTGAAGCTCCGGGAACAAGCCAGTGCACACGCACCAGATGTAGGAACACTTCTCACCAGACCTTCTGAACGACTCTCAAACGTTTCATTGAACCCTGGCCACTAGTCACATAACAGAAATGGCGACCAACGTGGGACCCGAGAGAAGATGTTTAATAGCATTCTTTGGCCCTATTCTCCAATCCCTCTTGGAAGATTTAATGTCCGTCTGATCCGCTCATTTTTTTTATATATTGATTTATGATTATTTTCTTGGGGAATCGCTGATTGCTAAATGCGCAGGGTTTTGACCAGTATTTTCCTCTCGAAAAAAAAATGTCAATGGATAAATACTATTTGACGTGTTTGTACATTAGCCTCCGCTGAAATCGTGACTCTTTTGGTTGAATACTCAAAGAACCGATCGCGAGTGTCGAAGTGCAAATCTCATACTTAATTTGTATTTCTTTTTTAGTCCTACTCTATATCTGTACCTGGTGTTTAACTATTGGAACTAAGTTGCAGTATGGCTAAATGCTATCTGGCTTACCAACGTTGAATCGATTTGTACAGATAAAAGCGTGGTAGATCAAAGCCTTATATTAGTTTTCATCATATGAGAATATTTCAGGAAACAAATTTTTTTTTCATATCGGTTGTTGTTTGTACAACTTTAACTTTTTGATACCCATCCGTACTTACTTATATTCATCAAACCAACTTGTCACCCAAATCGGATACCCTCATGACTGGAGAATCAGACCAACAGTCTTAATGATATTTTCAGTTTCGTAGATACCTTTTTTGAAGTTATTTTTTTTCAAGTGTTTTACTTGAAATTACTGTAGTTACATCTGTGGAATTTGCAACGCAATAAAGACACACGTTTTTTTTGCTGCATTTAGATAATTTTTTTTCAGCTTCTAAGACCAACGTTTTTATACCTTATTTATATATCTCTATATACCGCTTTCGATTTGAGGCGGCAGACAGTTATTCAAATAATTCATTTTTAAATCTTTTTTTTGGAATTTTTTTTGTTTTGGTTTAAAGAATGTCCCTGCAACACAGTAACTTGCAGTTGCCCTTACAAGGTGAGGGATGCGCAGTTTGTAGAATATGCTTCCAAGAACAAGATGATCTCTTAGTTACCACTTGTTCTCATCGTTTCCATAAAACGTGCTTATTGAACTGGCTTAAGAACAGCGCGTCCTGTCCTCAGTGTAATGCCAAGTGCATCAGCAGAGACTTAAACCAGAAGCTAGGAATGAGTTCTAGAGGTCGTACGACTAGTATGATGACCAGAGCATTCTCCACAAGAAACCTCTCGAATAGGAGGCAGAATCAACCACTCAGTCCCCACCAACCGCAACAAGAGCAGGGTGCTGCAGGCCCGGAGACACCGCAAGAATCAACCAACACCAATACCGATGAAGAGAATCGGGTTCGAAACATTGTATCAGCAGTGATAGCCGCCAGGCATGCAACCCTATTTAATGACTTAGAGAACCGTGTTTCACACATTTTAGAGCAAAGGCTAATAATATCGTATCAAACCTAGTAGAGAGACTTAATATAAATGCTCAGCCCCCAGGTACTGTTGCAAATAGTAGCCCTTCTAATCAAAACCCTGTTGGTAACGTTCAGCAGAATATATCTACTCCTTCTTGGCATAGAAATATACCGCTTTTAGGTCTTGATTCCAACCACAATAATTTTCACAGTGATAGTACCAACGTCCCTAATTCAGGAAGAATAGCATAACTTATATCCAATTGGGACATAAAGTTCGATGGCTCATCGCGTCTTTCAGTTGACAGTTTTATTTACAGAATTGAGTGTCAGGTAGTCGATACTCTTGGTAGCAACTATAATTTATTGTGTGAGCATGTCCAAATTCTTTTTGTGAATGAAGCGAAGGACTGGTATTGGCGATACCGTCGGTCAGTGGACCGTGTTACTTGGCCTTCACAATGTCAGGCCCTCCGAACCAACTTTCAACAGCATAAAGGTGACTTTGAAATCAAGGAGTCGATCCGTACTAGGAAACAGGGGCCAAGTGAGACATTTGACGATTATCGCAATGCTGTTTTAAAAATCGCTGAATTGCTACAAACACCCTTGCCGGAAACTGAATTGGTGGAAATACTTCATCATAACTTAAGACCTCGTGTACGTCAACAACTGCTCTATTTGCCAATCGCTTCACTAGCGGAGTTGCGTAGACTTTGTCTCAAATCGCCAAGTCTAGCACTGTCGTACCTGCCACAAATCAGCGACCACCTCAGCGCCGCTTTGTTAACGAGATAAACCCCGAAGAAGAGTCCCCAGTAAACTTAGAGTACGAAGTTGATGGAATCTCTACGCACCTGGATAAACCTAAACTTATATGTTGGAACTGTAAGAGTGAGGGACATCGATATTTCGATTGCTTGGAGGAGCGAAGTGTGTTCTGCTACGGGTGTGGTGCCAGTAATGTATACCGACCTACGTGCAAAAACTGCAACTCGGGAAACGCGAAAACGAGCGAGGTTTCGAGACAGAACCCTCGCAACGATCCAACGAACAAAGTGTAAATAATCCCACCGTAGATCCGGACAATTTGAAAAGCGATGAACAGATAAAACTGCTCATGCGCCCACCTCAGTCAAATAATAGTTTAAATAATAGATTTCTTGTACACCCGAGTCGTGATCCTAAAAGCCATACAATTATACCATATGATGTTCGTATGCGAAATTATATTAAAATCAGAGAAAGTATTTTTAACAGCAATTCCAAAGCAAAGCCCCTCCCTAGTCGATCCTCATCCCGCGCAGTAGAATTTTGAAAGAAAGTGAGGAATAACAACAAGCATGTAAGCCAAATTGTTTGCACTATATCAGGGAAAAGTTATGATTTGAGGCCCTATGATAAAGTTTGTATCCTTGGGGCCGAACACTTAGCTCTACTCGATAGTGGCGCTCAAGTGTCGTGTGTAGGTTCAGGGTTAGCAGAAGAAATTTCCAAGCAAACACCAATGCGCAAGCATACTACGTCCGTGTGCACTGCCGATGGAAAAGTCCAAGTGGTTTTTGGCACGGTTGATTTAGCAGTTCATTTTGAAAATAAATGCGAAATTATAACATTTTACGTAATCCCTAGTCTGTCACAAAAAGTTATTCTAGGAATTGACTTTTGGATTAAGTTCCAAATAGCGCCTAACCTGGTTTCTGAGATATCACATTCCCCGTTGAAAGAAGGCGAATGTTCACTTGCCCTGATCTTTGAGCAAAAACGTCGTTTAGATATAATTAATGCGCGATTTCCTAGTTTCGAGAAAGAAGGCTTAGGAAAAACTTCGTTAATGGAGTATGTCATTGAACTTATGCAACGCCCCACAAGCACTTTGTCGCTTGATGGATCGCGTTATCCCTCCTCAGTTGAAGAATCAAGTTTTCGTCTACTTAGATGACCTTCTAATCGTGTCCGAAGAATTCGACACGCACATGTCCGTATTGTCCGAAGTTGCTCATTGTCTAAGGAAAGCCGGTTTGACAATTAATGTCGAAAAGAGCAAATTTTGCGTACGGGAAGTGAGATATCTCGGTTACATTGTTGGTGACGGAATTCTTAAAACAGGCCCAGATAAAATTTCGGCAGTAACAAATTACCCTGTCCCCACTAATATAAAGCAGTTTAGGCGTTTCCTAGGTATGGCTGGATGGTACAGACGCTTTGTGGACAACTTTGCAGCCGTAACCACGACCCTCACTAATTTACTAAAGAAAAGTAAAAGCTTCGATTGCAACGAGGAAGCACAAAAAGCCTTTGATACACTTAAGCAAAAGTTATGTATCGCCCCAGTCTTGACCAGTCCAAATTATGAAAAACCATTCATTATCCAGTGTGATGCATGTAAGCTCGGCGTTGGGGCTGCTTTGTCGCAGAATAACGACGATGGGATCGAAGTCCCAATAGCCTACTTCTCACAAAAACTCAACAAGGCTCAGAGTAACTACAGTGTTACAGACCATCGTCACAGACCATGCCAGCTTGCAATGGCTTATGCGTCAGACAGACCTGTCTAGTCGACTAGCTCGATGGTCCCTTAAGCTCCAGGGGTATCGATTTAAGATCGAGCATAGGAAAGGAACGCAAAACGTAGTACCCGATAGTTTGTCACGACAGAATTTCGAAGATATCAATGAAATAGAAGTCCGTCCGATAATAGACCTTAAGTCGTCTGACTTTTCGTCCGAAGAGTACCAGAAGCTAATAAGTCAAGTCCGTAATAATGAAAGCCGCTTACCAGATCTGCAAGTTGTAGATGATCGTTTATACAAACGAACCGAACACCCTGATGGAAACCCTGCACGGGAAGCCTTTAACTGGAAGCTATGGATTCCAAAAACTCTAATTGACAGAGTTATTCAAGATGCCCATTCTCCACCAAACAAATGTCATGGAGGTATAGATAAAACACTAGAGCGACTTTTATTGGCCGAATATGATTGCCAACGTTAAAGATTATGTTAGCAAGTGCGACACTTGCCGCCAAAACAAGTCACCTAATGTCACGCTACGACCTCCTATGACCGCACATTACACTGTACAACGTCCGTTTCAAAAATTGTATATAGATCTACTTGGCCCATATCCCCGATCCAGACAAGGCAATATCGGCATCTTAATTGTCCTTGATCACCTAACTAAATTCCCCTTATTAAAGCCCATAAGAAATTTCAATACATCCGCTATTTGTAGTTTCATGAGAGAACAAGTCTTCAGTATTTTCGGAACACCCGAAATAATTCTTAGTGACAACGGGAAGCAATTCAAATCCTCGCAATTTAATAATCTGCTTAGTGAACGTGGAATTAAGCACGTATAACAGCGTTGTACAGCCCACAAGCTAACGCCAGTGAGCGTGTTAATCGGTCGATAATAGCAGGTATACGAGCTTATTTAAAAGATGACCAAACGCACTGGGACAAGCACCTGCCCGACATAGGCGAAGCTTTAAGAAGCGCTTACCACCAATCAATTGGATGTTCCCCCTATTATGCTCTTTTTGGCCAGCAAATGCTATCTCTATAGCTAATACGAAGATCTGTAATGGGTAATATCAAACAAGCGTTTGAAAACTCGGCTAAGCGATACAATCTTCGTAGCTCAGCCAAGACCTTTCGTGTAGGAGACAGAGTGTATAGGAGGAATTTTGTGCAAAGTGATGCAGCGAAGAAAGTTTTCGCTAAGTTTGCACCAAAGTTTCTTAAAGCAACGGTGGTGGCAATTAAAGGAAATTGTATGCATGAGCTTGAAGACGACATAAGTGGTAGGCGAGAAATCTATCACCGCAAGGACATAATGGAAAACAAAAACAACTCACCAACACTTTATGTGGGGGGTGTGTACTGACGTACATACAAAATGTTAACACAAATAGTTTACCAAAAATCCACTAGTTTCATTTGAGTATATACTGATACTTGTGAACACACCTATTTGTTAAAGCTAACTCTCACCGCATCCGTTTCAGAACATCTCCCATTTTACGTATAAGAGTTAGGTTGACAGCTGGCAGAGAGCCTGCCAAAATTGTAACTCAGCTCGGTAACCGGAAAGAATCTTTCTTTCTTTTCTGGACGAGCAATGGACAAGGTAAGGTCAGCAGAGATCGTGTTATATATACCCATTTGAGGTTACCACGTTACAAACGAAAAGTTAATTCAAAGTAATTAATATATAATATATACATGCAAACAAAAAAGATAGTTAAAAGTGTAAGTTAAAAGTTTAATTGCATGATAAAAAGTTTGCGCGAAAAATTTTTGCTGACCAAAGGCGTCAACACCCAGTAACCAGATCACGTGCACTTCATCCCACGACGAAGAAAGCTGCATCCTCAACCAGCAACGAGAGATCCACGGCCTCTTAACATCGGTGAACCCGTGAATTTTGTATATATGTATATTATTTGATATCCAATCTATAGTTTTTTTAGACTAATTAGACTAACTAGAGATTAAAGTTAATGTAAAGTGAGTTTAGTAAAATATACTTGCATATATTGAATTAAAATAATTATGCAAAATTAGAAATGCTATCATATAGCAAATACATATAAATACAAACATATGAACATATATGTAACTATTATTCGTATATAGGTGGATTACAAATAAATTAAATAATGAAATTTAATGAAGCACCCTTTGTGCAAAACATGTGAAAAAATACAAAAACAAAAAAAAAAAAAGAAAAAAGATTTAACTTAACAATTAAGCTAGTGAAGAATTTTCTGTCCTACAAATTTCATTCATAGGTTTGTAGGTACAAATGTACTCTCTAGCCTCCCTCACAACAGCTTTAGTTGTTTTTGTTATTTTGTCCATCTAAGTCGGCAAACATTTTGCTAAGTTACATATGTATGTACATACCCATATACATACATGCGAGTGTTCTTTTTTTCTTTGAGAAACCGAAGTTTCTTTCTTTTTGCTTCATTCTCACTTAAATACTGGACCATTCATTAAACTTAGCTTTGTCTCTCGCTCAAAGCATTGTCACTTACAGCCGCTCACCTAAGTAAACGGGTACGGTAGTGGGAACCAAAATAGCCCCAAAAATGAAATTTGAGTAGGATAATGGTAGGATTTTCACTAAGGTCATAATTTTGCTTTTGGTCGTAATGTAGGTAAACAATTAACTAAAAAGACCGTCATAAATAGTTGCTCGAAGCCGGTAGCTTTCGAGAATAGTCGAAATAACACATTAATTTTCAGCACTACGTCACAGCGAGGAGGCCTCAACGCTACGTCGAGATGCTTTACATGTAAGTAATATGTTTGATATGTTATAAAATTAAATTATAAATTTTCTTTTTCATTCATCCTTATGTACATATTTATGTACCCAGTACGGTTGTACTTCTGAGCCAGTGTGTATAGCTTTTGATTACCTCTGATTTGAGTAGGCAGACATACATACGTACATATGGATGAGTTTTTTTGTTGAGTTGCGATTGCTAAATATTACGATCAACCATTAGTTTTGTTGTTACTCTCCCACCCAATTGCATTATGACGTCACGGTCACTAATATAATTATTTAGTTTTTTTTTCTTTTTGTTGCGCTCTCCTTTTGCGCGCAAATAAACATACGCATGTATATGAATATGTAGTTACTTACTTAAGTATGTACATATTTCATGTAGTTCTACAAAAAGGTTCAATGGCCACATAAAGATATAAATCAGCTTATTTGAGGAATGCTAGTAGTTTACATTTTTCTATACCCTATACGAAACTTTGTATAACTTAATCCATATAAATTAAACAAAGATAAAATTATATATATATATACAAAATTATATATTAGTATCCTAGATGGCAAGTTTGTTAAACCTTTGATAACACCTAAAGAAAAGATTTGCCTTTCTAAATTTCTTATTTCTATTTTTAAGTCCAACCTCATTATGCCTTGAATTCTAAGAATAAAATATTGTTAACATGAGAATTTAAACCTATTAGTTTGGACTGATCGAAGGAAGTGAGGGTGGTCTAATGGGGCCTTTTTACCATCTTAAAGGCCAAGGTAGGGTGGGTAGAGAGCAGCCATAACCTGTATTTGCGCTGCAAGGTGATAAGGTTGGATTCCCGGTAAATAAGTACAATGGTATATGGGTAAGTTGATAGGTCTTCATTTTGTTTGTGCCGTGTGCAAGAAAATAATGTCTCGTTATGGCTATGGATTAGGGAGAAGGTATCTGGGTTCTGCAGCTGTATAAATACCCCGCCCCAGGCTGAAGCTCCGGGAACAAGCCAGTGCACACGCACCAGATGTAGGAACACTTCTCACCAGACCTTCTGAACGACTCTCAAACGTTTCATTGAACCCTGGCCACTAGTCACATAACATTCGTCACGGATGACCCTTAGCTTATATTAGTAAATAGTCCTTTAGTAGTGGTATAAAACGGGAATCCGGGGCGACACTCACTCACAGGTATGCTCCCATTAATAACATTGGCATACCATAAAAAAAAATTAGTAACTATTTGACGAGTAACTATTTGACGACATAGATATTCCCAGATACACCATTGAATTAAAGGTGTGAATATCGGTCTGAGCCCAATAGTATATATTTATTGTAAGATTGTATTGCACTGGTTTTTGGTTTGACTCAGGAAGAGTACGCATTTAAAAGCCATTAATTTTTACAGTTCGAATGAAAACCGAAAACCCTTTGTTTCCGCGACTTAGGTAGCCACCCGTCCCAATCCTAAAACCATAATAAACCCATTACATGAATTGTACAAATATAATAATTTTCATTGAAGTACCTCTTTATATCATTTTATATATTTTAGTACAATTATTTTCATATATTATATCTCATCTTTATACTATATCTCATTCTGAATTATATTATATTATTCACCTCAACATATAAACACACCCTTAGCTTAAGTATGAAATATGGAATCATTTGGGACGTGTGGCAACCCTTTCGTAAATCACCCTACACCAATTCGCCGCATGCAAAACAGCTGATGTGGGGGCGGCCATCATTATTATTATTACAAAAATTGATACTTAAAATCCATCGACTTTGCGCGCCGGGAAAAAAAATATCTTTTAATTATTCGCTAAATTTATGAAATTGAACAATACTTTGATTAGTGCAGTAATCCTTGGGGGTATGGGTCCCGAACGGATTACGGAAAGGTCAGCTGGAACAGGCACACGGTGACCAGGCATCTGGGCATGGCGGTATAGCAAAAACTTTGATTAGGCTGAGGACCAAGTTCTTCTGGCCAGGTATGGTAGGAGCAGTCCGAGATTTCGTCGCGAGGTGTGAGATATGTAATTGTTCCAAGGCACCAAATGTGTGTTCGGGACCACCAATGGTAGATCGCTTCCAAACCGAACTACCGTTTCAGCGTCTCTACATAGATTTTTGCGGACCCTCCCGCGCACGCGATTAGGAAACACGGCCATATTTGTAGTTTTAGATCATCTAACAAAGTTCATTTTTTTAAACCGATGAAACAGGCCTCCGCACAAAAGGTGGTTAAGTATCTCGAAAACGACATATTCCACGTTTTCGGCGTCCCGGAGACCATACATTCCGATAATGGGAGACTGTTTATCGCGGACGCTTTCCCAGGGTTCCTGGGACCGTATGGGGTGGAGCATGTCAAAACAGAGAGAGTCCGAGAGAGTCAATCGGTCTATGCTCGCCATGCTGCGGTCGTATGTTGATAGCTCCGACCAAAGCACCTGGGATCGTCATATATAGATGGCGGGATTTGCGTTGACGAGGCGGTACATGAGGCCATCAAGATCGAGCCATATAGAGCGGTGTTTGGACAGTCGATGGCACAGCACGGGAGTATCTATGGTCTCTGGAGGCGACTCGATACGTTGAGGGAAAGTGACCTGGAAGTGTTATATAAGGAAGACCGAGCGTTGCTGATACGGCAGAAGCTGACCAAAAACTTAGAGGAAGCTTACAAAAAGGGACAACAGACATACAACACCAGAGCTCGACCCGTGAGGTATCGAGAAGGCGAGATCGTGTATCGGCGCAATTTTAAATTGAGTAATGCTGCGGAAGGTTTCAATGCCAAGCTTGCCCAGAAGTATCTTCGCTCCATGGTGTTGACCGCCAAGGGAAACGCGCTCTACGAGATCGGAGATTCAGCAGCACGCTCGGTAGGAATTTATCACGCCAAGGATCTACGTCGATAAGGGAACACGCCCAAGGATGACCAGCTTTTTGAACGACCAGCCAAACCGGGTTTGGCCACAGCGCTCGCCCTGTTGCGGTCACCCTGTACGCTCATACCTACACGCGATCTGGCAGCTCCTTTTTCCAAACGTTTCCGTGCCACGTCAGCAAAACGTCAGACCAACCGCAGCTACATCTGAAAAATTCTGACTTCCGGCGTCCTTTTTATCACCGGCAACCGAGGCGAGTAGCAGGTGTTTCTTTTATCCTGAAATTCCACGGTCATCCAGAAGTGGAGAAGCGAGTAAACGGGGTAAATGGTACCTAACTACACCAATAATCCACAACCAGCGAATTTTTAGCGGATTGGTAAGTATTTAATAGTAATACTGAGGGAATTCATGTTAACCACCACCGGTATCTCCACGTTCACATAGGCAGCGCCACCGGGTCGCCAACAGATCGAATACCGCAAGGGAGCACCCCATCATATTCAGGGGCATCATAATTATTTGGAGTCACCAACAAAAAGGAAAAAACCCTGCACCAAAATACGAGGCCCTCAGTGTTGCCAAAAGCATTATTGTAAGAGATAATAGGGAAATACTCCCAACGCCCATTGCCACCACCTCTAACATCAGGGGTACGATTACCCCATATTTGCCTCCTGACACCAGGGAAACAGGGGCCACCACAATATTGTGCCCCTGTGGGCATGAGCGGACACCACCAACATCCCAACATCTTTAATGCAGTTGCCATAAAGCACCGAAGTGCTATTATCACCACCATTTGGAGGAAGGCTGACATCTATTTATAATTTTAATAAAGTGCAGTGAATAAAAAATACGTAATTGTTAGTAGTGTGGATAGGTGATAATGTGAAACTAAGTGAGTGCATATCAGAGTTTTTGAGTGCATATCAGAGTTTTTGGTCGGTCACAACCGAGGCAATTTGACATGGTATAAGTGAGGTGACCACAGCCTAACACTTAGCGTTCACCCCTGTAAGTTTGGTCAAGTGCACCTGTTATCGAGAGCGTAAAACAATGTAATTGTAAGTAATGATACGAGGCTGGCTCATAAAGTGCGATTATAGAAGAGCATGTATTGAAATCCATTGTACAAAAGGGGAATTTCCCACTTAATCCACCCCTAAATCCAAGACGTCTTGTAGGCCGGGGCGGGAGTATTCATTCATTTCCATATTCAGTCTTCTTGAGGTCACCCCTGGTAGAGGCTGACAAGTTCACATACCTGCTCTTCTCCCTGACAGAGAGTTCGCAAAAATAGGTAGGTAGGTAGGTAAAATGGCTGCGATCTAGAAAAGGTCGCTCAAGTAGCTTTCTTAGAAGCCGTTTTGATGCCATAAGGACTCGTCGAACCTACTAATAGTAATGCGGATGTATCTCTACAACCAACCAGAGTTGTTTATAAATTCTAGAATGCTAGGGATCCCTATTTCAGACACCCTCCCTAGATTTACACAGGAAGTGCTCAACGGTCTCTTTGGTAGTGGTGTCATTACAGCTTCTGCAGTGGTCGTTATGCGGAATACCCATTTTTTCCGCATGCGTGCCAATCGGCCAGTGACCAGTGCAGACCGCTATAAGTTTGTACGTATCCGCCCTGGACCTGCCTAGGAGACTCCTTGTTCTCCTCTGGTCGTACTCCGGCCAGGTGGCCCTTGATATTGCACACGTAGCGATGCCCCTCCACCTACGCTGTGCCTCACTTAGGTAATACTTATGGATGTCTCCCTTTGCTACTGCTAGGGGTACCCCCGTCTCGAGTTTGCTTGCTTCTTCCCCTGATGAGCCCCTACGTGCCAGTTCATCAGCCTTCTCATTACCCTCGATTCCCCTATGACCCGGGACCCAGGTAATTTCCAGATTATCGGCTAGCGCTGCCAATGCTTGCTTACATGCATGCACTACGCTTGAAGTAGTATGCGGCGATGCGATTGCCTTTATCGCCGCCTGGCTATCCGAGAAGATAGTAGCCTTACCAATTATGTTTCTTTGCTCGAGCGCTTTGCATGCCTGGCAAATCGCAAGAACCTCTGCTTGAAAAACGCTGCAATACGAAGGGAGCCTGAATGCAGCAGAGATATCCAGGCTTCTCGAGAATATACCAGCCCCCACACCCGAGTCCATCCTGGAGCCGTCTGTGAAGATTTGTATACCCCTATCACTTATTATCTCGCCCCTCTTCCATTCATTCCTGCTTGGAAATGCTGTGATTGCATTGCTCTCAAACTTCAGTTTGTGAGGAAAATAATCTGTTGAGTTGCTAACTACTCCCGCTGGGAGATTGCTAAGGATACTGCTGTGCCCTTGCTGAGTATCCTTCCAGCACCCAGACTCCCGGAGCCTCAGTGCGGATTGTGCCGATATGCATAATATGTGCAAGTCAATTGGGAGCAGGTTCAAAATAGGATCCAATGCCGCAGTGGGGCAGGTGCGTAAAGCCCCGGTGGTGCCAACACACGCTGTGCGCTGAACCTTTTGCAAGCTAGTGAGATTATAGTTCTTCCGAAGAGCTTCCCACCACACCACCGAACCGTAAGTCAGCACCGGTCTGACTACCGCTTCGTACATCCACAGCACTATCTTCGGCTTTAGACCCCACTTCTTGCCAAACATTGATTTGCATGCGTAGATAGCGATACAGGCCTTCCTCACCCGCTCCTCGATGCACGCTTTCCAATTTAACTTGCAATCAATTATTAGCCCTAAATACTTAGTGCTGGGAGACAGGGTTAGCTGTTGGCCATTTAGCCTAGGGAGTTTGAAGGTAGGTGGCTTGTACCTCCTCGTGAAGAGAAGAAGCTCCGTTTTATCCGGATTCAGCCTAAGGCCACTTTCCTGTGCCCACCTACTGAGTTTTTCCAACGTTTTCTCCATAATCTCGCTCATTACGGAAGGGAAGGGACCCGAAACTAGGATCGCCACGTCGTCGGCGTACGCCACAATCTTTACTCCATTTGTATTAAGTTTTAAGAGGATATCATTCATGGTAATGATCCAAAGTAGACGTGAGAGGACGCCTCCCTGTGGTGTACCTCTACATACCTGCCTACTAGCCTTTGCTCCCCCGAGCTCTGCTGATATCTCACGCTTTTTAAGCAGGGACGAGATCCAATTCCTGATTGGCTCCTCCACCCCCACCCCCACTAGCGCTGATGTTATTGCTTCGGCTCTTACATTATTGAAAGCGCCTTCCACATCGACAAACGCCGCTAGTGTAAATTCTTTAAATCGAAGGGATTTCTCCACTGTCCGCACTACTTCGTGCAGCGCAGACTCCGTAGATCTGCCCCTTATGTACGCATGCTGCGCCACTGAAAGGACAGGCCCCTCCAGGAGTTCCCGTATGTGTAAGTCCAATAGCCTCTCAAATGTTTTTAGCACGAAGGATGTGAGACTTATTGGCCGGAAATCTTTGGCCAGCTCGTGCCCCCTTCTTCCAGACTTCGGAATGAAAACCACCCTTGTTTTCCTCCATGTGTCCGGAATGTGGTTATGGATGATGCACGCAGCGAAGATCTCCTTCAATTCCTTAACCAAAGACGTCTGAGTCTTCTGCATCATAATCGGGAGTATACCGTCTACTCCCGGTGACTTATATGGTGAGAAGCTGCTTATTGCCCAGGCAATTTTGTCTTCTGCTAGAAGTTTGTCTATAAACATACCAGGTGCCTCCTGTTGCACCCGTTCCCTATTCTGCTCCGCATCTCCGTCACCGTCCGGAAAGTGAGCTTCTATAAGAATGTCAAGGGTTTCCGCCGCTGATCCGGCCCACGTGCCATCTGCGCGTTTCACAAAGGTTTTGTTTGAGTGCTCCCTGGCAAGGATTTTCCCGAGCCTTGCTGAGTCCTTCGTGGACTCAATAGACTCGCAGTGCTCCTGCCAGGATTTTGCCCTTGCAATCCGCACTGCTTTCTTATATTCCCTCTGGGAGATCCTATACTGCTGAAAATCTCCCCTAGTGTGGCAGTCATTGAAGACTTTTCTCATTTTTGATCTTAGTTCGCTAAGGTTTTTGTCCCACCATGGGGGGAAAGTCTTCTTACTCCTTGATTGTGGACAGGAAGCCTTGTAGGCCACCCGAAAACTACTTTCTAGAGACCTAACTCGGTCGTCCAGAGAGTCTGGCGATTGAATGGGTGTTTTGTTCCTACTGAGCCTATCACTGACTATTTTTTCGAATAGACCCCAAGACGTCCGCCTAGGATTGCTATAAGGTCTCTTTATCTCTCTCTCCCAGTCTATTTCAAAGAGGATCATACAATGATCCGACAGGGAGATCTTTTGCGAAACCTCCCAGTTTCTTACCAGAAGTTCATGGGAGTCACATGATATTGTTATATCGAGGACTTCTTCCCACCCTGCGAAGTTCTCCGAACCGGGAAACACAAAGGTGGGAGAGCTGCCCTTGTTACATAAACGTAGATTATTAGATAATAAGAATTCAAAAAGAGACTCACCCCGCTCGTTTGTCTCGCTGCTGCCCCACAGCGAATGCCTTGAGTTAGCGTCACAGCCGATGACGATCTCTTCTTTACATGCCAGTTCCTCCGCTAATTGTTTCACCTCCTCGGGAGGTGCGGGCCGCTCGTGAGCCATGTATGCGGAGGCGAACGTTAAGCTCCGTCCGCCTCTTGACTCTATCCTGACCACTGCAGTGTCGTATGTGCTGAAAATAGGTAAGAAGAAAGCATTAATGGTATCCCTAACGAGGATGCACGCTCTCGGTTTACCTTCTCCATGTGTGCAAAAATAGTACCCACCATCAAATTAAAATATATAAACAAATTTCAATTCATACGTTTTTAAACAATTATTTTTGACATGAGCGGGTGTATGTGGGTATAAATGTATTCGTCACGGATGACCCTTAGCGTATATTAGTAAATAGTCCATTAGTAGTGGTATAAAACGGGAATCCGGGGCGACACTCACTCACATGTATGCTCCCATTAATAACATTGGCATACCATAAAAAAAATCAGTAACTATATGACGAGTAACTATTTGACTATATAAATATTCCCAGATACACCATTGAACTAAAGGTGTGAAAATCGGGCTGAGCCCAATAGTATATATTTATTGTAAGATTGTATTAAGCACTGGTTTTTGGTGTGACTCACGACGAGTACACATTTCTAAGCCATTAATGTTTACAGTTCGAATGAAAACCGAACACCCTTCATATATTCGCAAACACTTTGTATATATAAGTATGTAAATATAAATACACTTTTTGATTCTTTGTATATAATAAATATGTTGTAGTTCAATAAAAAATTTAAGTGCTCTTTTTCTTTCAGATGACTGGGTGGGGCCAGATGTAGGGAGTTAGGCGGTTTCATTTTGGGGTCGGAAACAATTAATCGCCACCCGACCATGGTGTGGCTGTCGGGCCTCGGGGTCAAAGATCCACCCCACAGTCCGGCGAGCTAGTTCGCGCAACACGCAAGCATACCTGCAAGGTCTCAGGGCATGCAACATGAGGGTGAAGTGGCACTACCTAGAAGGCCGTCACACCCGACAAGCCAGCAAGTAACAGAAATGGCCCCCAACGTGGGGTCCACAACTTAGTGGAGCCTTAAGCAACACATTTATTTTGGGGACAACATTGGGGTGGGTTCGCACCAGGGGTTATTAGTTCTCAGCTGGGGGGAATTCGGGGGATTATTTCAATTTCTAGACTTTCAATGGCAACTTTTTTTGAATTTTTAAATTTCTTCAACATCAGCAGCTTGACTCGGCTGCATATAGTCGGTCAATAGTGTTGATGTACGGGGGGTAGTGAATGGATTGAAGAGGTCTGTTAGCTTGTTTTGGCGGAGGTCAAGCTGGATATTTGTAGAAGTGGTCTAGGAATCGTAGCCACGAGTAGCTCCTTTTGCCAATGTTAGAATGGACGACAGTATTCGTGGAAAATTTCCGAGGGGGGGATTAAGTTGTATAGGTAGCTTAGTCGGCTAAGTTGGCGCCAGCTAATAGTATCTACAACTAGGGGGAATTGAGTTATTAGTTGGGACGGAAAACGGACGACGTAGGGCGGACAGACATCGCATCAGAAAAAAGGAGAAACTATTTTGATTTGGATCTTCTTTAATTTTTTTTCTCAATTCTATCTTGGAATTGATTTGGGCCGGTTTTCTCTACAGACTTATTTACACGTATATAACCATGTATATAACCACGTATATTTCATTGATGCAGTATTTGTATTGAAGCACGGAGATAAGTTAGATACATATATATAGATATATAATTTTTTTTGGGGTTTTAAATTTTTTTTTGATTATTCGGTGCATTTTATATTTGCATCGGTGATCGGGCGATCTATTTTTGGCATTGTAATTGGTGGTGTTATACATCGGTCAACCGGGGAATATACCGAACCAATATTGAATCTTTAACGCAGCATAGCGCCTTCTTTACCACCTCCACGATCACATCCGGGTGTCAACAGTTGTTAGGTAAGCCGGATTCGTATTCCACGGTATATATTTTTTTGGTTATTTCAACCTAACTCCGCGACCTTCACTCTAACACGCTCTAAGTTCTACGACAAGTATATCGCGGTAAATGGCCTTAAGAGTGAGCTGGAGCTCACGTCCGACGAGGACTTGGACCATGCGGAAATTAAGGATCAAGTGTTACAGGACATGGGAGAGGGGACCCAAAACTATGACAGGGTAGGCCATGACAACAGTGGCCACCAAAACGAAGAGTCACTGGGCTGGGGTTTTGGCGTCGGAGACAAGAAAAGGTGAGGGCTGTGATAGACGATTACATAGCATGATCTGCTATAAATGTAACCAACCCAGTAGGCAGATATGCGACGATTGCCAACGAAAAACCTGGACGGTGCCGAGAAATCCGGGGAGCCTCATTAACGCCATGTACCCCCGGAGAAGTAACAAATAACAGTGTCGATAGGTCAGGTCCAGAAGACCCAGACAAGACAGTGGTAACCGGCCGGAACAGCATAGATGGTAGTAACAATAGAATCAACATTTTTACCAACAATCGAACAGAGACAGCACGCAGATTGGTCCCAAAGATAACCTTGTAGGAGAGACAAGCACGATACGAAGCACCGCGTAAAAGAATTATTGGCACATCCAGGCACACCTAGTACGCCGAGTGTCTTTCCAATGCCGGTCCAACCATTAATTTGAACAAGTCAAAGTTTTGTCAGAAGGAGCTAAAGTACCTAGGGTTTGTCGAGTTTCCAGTTCCAACTACAATAAGACAATTACGAAGATTTCTGGGCATGTGTGGATGGTATAGGAGGTTTATAACAAACTTCGCATCGGTTGCTGCTCCCACGACGGCTTGGGAGTATGGGTCCCGAACGGATTACGTAAAGGTCAGCTGGAACAGGCACACGGTGACCAGGCATCTGGGCATGGCGGTATAGCAAAAACTTTGATTAGGTTGAGGACCAAGTTCTTCTGGCCAGGTATGGTAGTATCAGTCCAAGCTTTCGTTGCGAGGTGTGAGATACGTAAATGTTCCAATGCACCAAATGTGTGTTCGGGACCACCAATGGTATATCGCTTCCAAACCGAACGACCGTTTCAGCGTCTCTACATAGATTTTTTCGGACCCTCCCTCGCACGCGATTAGGAAACACGGCCATATTTGTAGTTTTAGATCATCTAACAAAGTTCATTTTTTTCAAACCGATGAAACAGGCCTCCGCACAAAACGTGGTTAAGTATCTCGAAAACGACATATTCCACGTTTTCGGAGTCCCGGAGACCATACATTCCGATAATGGGAGACTGCTTATCGCGGACTCTTTCCCAGGGTTCCTGGGACCGTATGGGGTGGAGCATGTCAAAACAGAGAGAGTCCGAGAGAGTCAATCGGTCGCTGCTCGCCATGCTGCGGTCGTGTGTTGATAGCTCCGACCAAAGCACCTGGGATCGTCATATATCGATGGCGGGATTTGCGTTGACGAGCGCGGTACATGAGCCCATCAAGATCGAGCCATATACAGCGGTGTTTGGACAGTCGATGGCACAGCACGGGAGTACCTATGGTCTCTGGAGGCGACTCGATACGTTGAGGGAAAGTGACCTGGAAGTGTTATATAAGGAAGACCGAGCGTTGCTGATACGGCAGAAGCTGATCAAAAACTTAGAGGAAGCTTACAAAAAGGGACAACAGACATACAACACCAGAGCTCGACCCGTGAGGTATCGAGAAAGCGAGATCGTGTATCGGCGCAATTTTAAATTTAGTAATGCTGCGGAAGGTTTCAATGCCAAGCTTGCCCAGCAGTATCTTCGCTCCATGGTGTTGACCGCCAAGGGAAACGCGCTCTACGAGATCGGAGATTCAGCGGGACGCTCGGTAGGAATTTATCTAAGGATCTACGTCGATAAGCGATCACGACCAAGGATGACCAGCTTTTTGAACGACCAGCCAAACCGGGTTTGGCCACAGCGCTCGCCCTGTTGCGGCCACCCTGTACGCTCATACCTACACGCGATCTGGCAGCTCCTTTTTCCAAACGTTTCCGTGCCACGTCAGCAAAACGTCAGACCAACCGCAGCTACATCTGAAAAATTCTGACTTCCGGCGTCCTTTTTATCACCGGCAACCGAGGCGAGTAGCAGGTGTTTCTTTTATCCTGAAATTCCACGGTCATCCAGAAGTGGAGAAGCGAGTAAACGGGGTAAATGGTACCTAACTACACCAATAATCCACAACCAGCGAATTTTTAGCGGATTGGTAAGTATTTAATAGTAATACTGAGGGAATTCATGTTAACCACCACCGGTATCTCCACGTTCACATAGGCAGCGCCACCGGGTCGCCAACAGATCGAATACCGCAAGGGAGCACCCCATCATATTCAGGGGCATCATAATTATTTGGAGTCACCAACAAAAAGGAAAAAACCCTGCACCAAAATACGATGCCCTCAGTGTTGCCAAAAGCATTATTGTAAGAGATAATAGGGAAATACTCCCAATTCCACACAATACCACCATCGGCTGCCAGGTAAGAGTGTAGATCACCTTCCACCCCAACGCCCATTGCCACCACCTCTAACATCAGGGGTACGATTACCCCATATTTGCCTCCTGACACCAGGGAAACAGGGGCCACCACAATATTGTGCCCCTGTGGGCATGAGCGGACACCACCAACATCTTTAATGCAGTTGCCGTAAAGCACCGAAGTGCTATTATCACCACCATTTGGAGGAAGGCTGACATCTATTTATAATTTTAATAAAGTGCAGTGAATAAAAAAGACCTAATTGTTAGTAGTGTGGATAGATGATAATGTGAAACTAAGGGACAGTGTTAGTGAGTGCATATCAGAGTTTTTGGTCGGTCACAACCGAGGCAATTTGACATGGTATAAGTGAGGTAACCAAACCCTAACACTTAGCGTTCACCCCTGTAAGTTTGGTCAAGTGCACCTGTTATCGAGAGCGTAAAACAATGTAATTGTAAGTAATGATACGAGGCTGGCTCATAAAGTGCGGGTATAGAAGGGCATGTATTAAAATCCATTGTACAAAAGGGGAATTTCCCACTTAATCCACCCCTAAATCCAAGACGTCTTGTAGGCCGGGGCGGGAGTATTCATTCATTTCCATATTCAGTCTTCTTGAGGTCACCCCTGGTAGAGGTTGACAAGGTCACATACCTGCTCTTCTCCCTGACAGAGAGTTCGCAAAAATAGTACCTACCATCAAATTAAAATATATAAAAAAAATTCAATTCATACGTTTTTAAACAATTATTTTTGACATGAGAGGGTGCATGTGGGTATAAATGTATTCGTCACGGCTGACCCTTAGCGTATATTAGTAAATAGTCCATTAGTAGTGGTATAAAACGGGAATCCGGGGCGACACTCACTCACATGTATGCTCCCATTAATAACATTGGCATACCATAAAAAAAATCAGTAACTATATGACGAGTAACTATTTGACGACATAGATATTCCCAGATACACCATTGAATTAAAGGTGTGAAAATCGGCCTGAGCCCAATAGTATATATTTATTGTAAGATTGTATTAGGCACTGGTTTTGGTTTGACTCAGGAAGAGTACACATTTATAAGCCATTAATTTTTACAGTTCGAATGAAAACCGAACACCCTTTGTTTACGCGACTTAGGTAGCCACCCGTCCCAATCCCAAAACCATAATAAAACCCATTACATGAATTGTACAAATATAATAATTTTCATTGAAGTACCTCTTTATATCATTTTATATATTTTAGTACAATTATTTTCATATATTATATCTCATCTTTATACTATATCTCATTCTGAATTATATTATATTATTCACCTCAACATATAAACACACCCTTAGCTTAGGTATGAAATATGGAATCATTTGGGACGTGTGGCAACCCTTTCGTAAATCACCCCACACCAATTCGCCGCATGCAAAACAGCTGATGTGGGGGCGGCCATCATTATTACTATCACAAAAATTGATACTTAAAATCCATCGACTTTGCGCGCCGGTAAAAAAATATCTCTTAATTATTCGCTGAACTTATGAAATTGAACAATACTTTGATTAGTGCAGTAATCAACACTTAATCTTGTAACATAGTAGTGATTTTACATATAAAGGGTTAGAAAGTGAATAAAATTTGCAAAATCAACCTGTTCGATTGTTCGCCTATTAATTTATATGTGCTGCGTACATACATAGATACATACATTTTTACAAGCAAAAGACCTGATATATTTTCTAACTAACAATAGTTACTGCAGGTGCATATTTAAGTTCGACTCTGCAATATAAGCCACCAAGAAACTTACTTCAGCACATTGAAGGTGCGGATTAACCACGAGCCCTACAACTAGATCTCAGGTAGCCACAATTGAAGCCAGCAATCGAAGGCTTCAGGACGTGAACCAGGCGGCACCCCATGAAAGCGATCCCTCTACACCCAACACATCCCAAGTACAATCATTCCATGCTGAAAATGATAACAAAATCATACTCCCTACAGCAGTTGTCTTGGTAGAACATAGAGGGGACCTATTCAAGCTTCGGGCCTTAGTCGATCAAGGCTCCGAAAGAAGCTTCATATCCGCCAAAGCTCAAGCAAAACTCCGGCTTCCCTATACGCACTCCCTATTTGAAATCTCGGGTATGGGAGGCGGAGTGGTACAAACATAAAATAAGCTGTGCTCGTTGACCCTAGTCTCAAATGACAGGAAAGTAAAAATAAATAAGCAGACCAGAACACCCAAAACCCCTCTCAAATCGATCTGATATTGGGTAGTGATCTTATCCCTCAAATAATGCTTAATGGCATAGAAAAGATCTCTCCCAGGCTGCTAGCACAAAATACCATCTTTGGATGGATAATAAGTGGCCAAACTCCCGAAAAGGTTGGAGCGCATTCCTCCCAAGCGTGGGAAATAACCAACAGTAAGTTGAATGATCAACTTAGACAGTTCTTGGAAATCGAAGAGATACCCAGAACCCCAGTGGAAACTCCCGAAGACCAACAGTCAGTTGAATGATCAACTTAGACAGTTCTGGGAGATCGAAGAGATACCCAGAACCCCAGTGGAAACTCCCGAAGACCAAATGTGCGAAGAATTCTATAAAATCACAATCACTCGAATCGATAACGGTCGATATATGGTTCGGCTTCCATTTACACCAACATTCTCGAACGATATCGACCTAGGCCAATACCTTACTGCAGCCCTACGACAGTTCCATGGCATGGAACGTACACTCTCTAAAAAGGGCGATCTCAAGCAGCAGTACGACAAGATACTCGAAGAGTACCTGTCCTTAGGCCACATGGAAGAATGCAGTCCAAATGAGATAGAATCTCAAGGGAAATACTGCTCGTTCTATCTCCCTCACCATGCTGTCGTCAGACCAGACAAAAAGGCAACACAAGTCAGATTTGTATTTAATGCTTCCAAGAAGTCACGTTTCGGTCACTCCCTCAATGATACCCTTTGCACCGGCCAAACCATCCAACCCGATCTCCGACTGATGTTGTTAAAATGGAGCACATATAAATATGTGTTTAATGGCTATGTAGAAAAAATGTAGCGCCAGATTCTCCTACACCCCGACGACCAAGACTACCACCGGATAATATTCCGAACTCCCGAGGCCAGTCCAGTAAATGATTTCAAGTTGAAAACGGTCACCTTTGGAGTTGACTGCGCTCCTTTCCTTACTATTCGCACTCTGCACGAGCTGTCGAAAGATATAGCCTACTATCATCCACGCGCAGCCCCAATATTAAAGTCCGAGACATATGTGGACGATATTATATCCGGCAGCCATGATCTCCCATCAGCCAATCAATCCCTAAATCATACTATTGATGCTCTCAACTCAGCCGGCTTCCCCTTAAAAAAGATGACGGTAAATCAGCCTGACACTCTCAGGCAAATTCTCAAGGCGGACTTACTTGATATCGAATTCCTCGAATTCGAGAAAAGTAGTACCTCCAAAACTCTTGGAATTCAATGGAATGCGCTCTCGGACACATTGTCATATACCGGGGACTCAGATCCAGCCTCAACGGCAGCCAATAAGCGGGGGATTTTCTCCTCTATTGCAAAACTTTTCGACCCCGTAGGGTGGCTGGCGCCAGTCATGATACAGGCAAAAATCTTGATGCAAGAGTTGTGGTTGAACGGGACTGATTGGGATGAACGAGTCAAACCGATCTGTCTCGTAAAATGGACGCAATTCGCAAAGAATCTGCACTCCATCTCCAATCTCAACATACCCCGATGGATTAACTTCAAACCGATCTGTCTCGTAAAATGGACGCAATTCGCAAAGAATCTGCACTCTATCTCCAATCTCAACATACCCCGATGGATTAACTTCACCCCTGACCACTTAGTCGAGCTCCATGGTTTTTGCGACGCCTCTGAAAAGGCTTATTGCGCAACCCACTATGTGCGAACTACTGTCGGCACCCAAGTCTTCTCTCACCTCCTTGTGTCCAAAGGAAAAGTGGCTCCTCTCAAAATTATAAGTCTGCCACGCCTGGAACTATGTGGAGCGCTCTTACTGACCAAACTAGTCGCAGTAGTGCAACCCCATCTCGGTCTCACTCAAAGAAAGCTGACTATGTGGTCTGATTCCGAAATCGTGTTAGCCTGGCTCGAAAAGCCACTCATGGAAGACCTATGTCTCATATCGAACCGCGCAGATAATCGAGCTCGTAGGTAATGTCCCATGGCGACACGTTCCCAGCAAAGAAAACCCAGTGGATCTGGGAACCCGAGGTTGTACGCCAGTCGATCTCGCAAATTCCGCCCTCTGGCGGAATGGGCCAGAGTGGCTTTCGAAACCCCCCGAAGATTGGCCACAACCAACAATTCGTAACGTCAACCCCCCAGAATCACGTAAAGTAGAAGCCCTACATGCTACGGAAGAGAGTGAGGATCTCTTAGATCGATTCTCTTCCTACCCTCGTGCTTTACGTGTAATGGCCTACGTTCTCAAATTTGTACGTCGGATGAAATACGCGGTGAACGGTATTAAAGAACCCACCGAAAACTCCCTAACTCATGCCGATCTCAAAAGATCCAAACATCGCCTCATAATCATGGCCCAAACTCGATATTACGCTCTCGAAAGATCATGTCTAGAGGATGCCCAGTCAATTTCAAAACGAAGTTCCCTACTTGTACTTAACCCCTTCCTAGACAAGAGCGGAGTTCTCCGAGTAAATAGTCGACTAGCCCATGCAACTCTCACTTATAATGAGCGTCATCCCATTATCCTACCTGAAAAGTCGCGCCTCTGTACTCTATATAAACGATTCCTCCACAGAAATGCTCCTACATGCGGAAGCGCGTCTCACGCAACAAACATTAAGGCAAGAATTTCACATTGCCCGTCTCAAACCACTTATAAAAAGCGCATTTTCCAGTGTAAAGTCTGCACTACTCACAAAAAACAAACGTGGCAGTCTTTGTCTGTTTTACCACCAAAGCGGTCCACCTGGAATTGTGCTCAGACCTCACCAGCAAAGCCTTTCTTGCCGCCTTCGCCCGATTTGTAGGACGCCGAGGATACCCGAACCAGATGATGAGCGACAATGGCAAAACATTTATCGGCGCCAAGCGTGCGACCGAACTCGAATTCGTCTCATTTATGCGAGAAGTCTCGTCAGATATTGTTGAGAAGTACGCCCCCCAAGGAATAAATTGGAAGTTTATGCCCCCCGGCGCACCTCACATGGGCGGATTATGGGAATCCGCTGTCAAAAGCTTTAAAACCCATTTCAAAAAGGTAGCCGCAACTCACAATTTTACCTTTGAAGAATTCTCGACTCTATTAATTCGCATAGAAGCCGTACTTAATTCTCGTCCCATATCCCCACTGTCTCAGGACCCGAATGACCTCACTGCCCTCACACCAGGCCATTTTCTTCGAGGAACACCAATGCTCTCGATCCCCGAACCGAATCACGAAGATCTATCTATGATAAATAGATGGGAAAGACTGAAAGTTCTGCATCATCAGTTCAGCAAACGCTGGAAAACTGACTACCTCACCGATCTGCAAAAGCGTTACCGATGGAAAAACGCCCAAACTCCCCCGAAAATCGGTGATCTCGTCATCATCAAAGAAGACAATTTACCTCCCACTGAGTGGCGACTAGGTCGATTGGAAAATCTGCACCCAGGACGAGATGGACACATTCGTGTCGTAGACGTCCGCACCCAGAATGGTATTCTCACCAGACCCCCCCACAAAACTATGTTTTCTACCATCAGCCGAGAGTGACGAGGGCTCTAAAAGATCACTCCCATCTCAAAAAACTCATACAGTCCACTAATCTCGTGCTATCTCAGGCAACTATTTAGGCATTCTCCCAAACTATGCCCACGCCCAAGCGCATAACTAATATGCATTACTCTCTCCTCTACAGATGGATCGTCAATCGAAAGTGCAGATTGTGTTTGCGTCATCATGCGTTGCTGATGTGCCCAGCGTTTACGGCCATGCAGCCACAACAGCGTTTCTTAATCGCTAGGGCACATCAATACTGCACCAACTGTTTAGCGCTATCGCATCGTACCAATCAGTGCACCTCAACCGAGAGCTGTCGGGTCTGTGGGCAGCACCACCACACCTTTCTCCATCGAGACACCGGAAGCCGTCAACCCGCGTACGTCGCCCCGCCTGTAGCGGAGGTACCTCCACCACCACGCCGCCAGGAGCCGCGCCGCCGACCAGCGAGTCATCGTCGTCGCACTCAACAGCAGCCTCCAAGGGCCAACGGTCGTGCTCCCATCGCACGTCAACCGCCACGACCAACCAGCGTCGGCGATCGCACAATCCGATGCACCGCAACCGGCTTGCGCACCTCTACCTACAAAAATAAGGTCGGACGAATCCTCATCCAAGAGGCCGTTCGAGCCCTGCAGGAGCTACAGCATACACTAGGCGCTTAGTACGCCTAGGGGAGGCAGAATGTTTACGCGACTTAGGTAGCCACCCGTCCCAATCCCAAAACCATAATAAAACCAATTACATGAATTGTACAAATATAATAATTTTCATTGAAGTACCTCTTTATATCATTTTATATATTTTAGTACAATTATTTTCATATATTATATCTCATCTTTATACTATATCTCATTCTGAATTATATTATATTATTCACCTCAACATATAAACACACCCTTAGCTTAAGTATGAAATATGGAATCATTTGGGACGTGTGGCAACCCTTTCGTAAATCACCCCACACCAATTCGCCGCATGCACAACAGCTGATGTGGGGGCGGCCATCATTATTATTATTACAAAAATTGATACTTAAAATATCTTTTAATTATTCGCTGAATTTATGAAATTGAACAATACTTTGATTAGTGCAGTAATCAACACTTAATCTTGTAACATAGAAGTGATTTTACATATAAAGGTGGAGGAAGTGAATAAAATTTGCAAAATCAACCTGTTCGATTGTTCCCCTATTAATTTATATGTGCTGCGTACATACATAGATACATACATTTTTAAAAGCAAAAGACCTACATAGCCAAAATAATGGGCAGGTTGAAAGGTTCCATTCAACCTTGACGGAAGTAGCCCGTTGCATAAGAGAAGAACAACAGCATATGTACGAGAATACCGCGTTTGTTTGGTTGTTGTGTTTTCCGACAGGGTGGATACTGGATTTATATTGGTACGAATTTCCGTCGTCCCTTGTCAATTTTGGTTTTGTAGCAAACCGGTTGCGTCGATGCGACATCTTCAATGCTTTATTTCGTTCTGATTTTTGTCTACCCGAAGGGGTACCTGCAATGAGGGTTGTTTCTGACGATCATTCATTAGTTGTACAGTTAGTTGTAAAGTAGAAGCCCTACATGCTACGGAAGAGAGTGAGGATCTCTTAGATCGATTCTCTTCCTACCCTCGTGCTTTACGTGTAATGGCCTACGTTCTCAAATTTGTACGTCGGATGAAATACGCGGTGAACGGTATTAAAGAACCCACCGAAAACTCCCTAACTCATGCCGATCTCAAAAGATCCAAACATCGCCTCATAATCATGGCCCAAACTCGATATTACGCTCTTGAAAGATCATGTCTAGAGGATTCGCAGTCAATTTGAAAACGAAGTTCCCTACTCGTACTTAACCCCTTCCTAGACAAGAGCGGAGTTCTCCGAGTAAATGGTCGACTACCCCATGCAACTCTAACTTATAATGAACGTCATCCCATTATCCTACCTGAAAAGTCGCGCCTCTGTACTCTATACATACGATTCCTCCACGAAATGCTCCTACATGCGGAAGCGCGTCTCATGCAACAAACATTAAGGCAAGAATTTCACATTACCCGTCTCAAACCACTTATAAAAAAGTGAATTTTCCAGTGTAAAGACTGCACTACTCACAAACAACAAACGCGATCACAAATCATGGCCGCCTTGCCCCCCGAACGATGTCGATTCGCTCCCCCCTTCACCACAACTGGTGTAGACTTTGCTGGCCCCTTTCAATTAAAAGCATCTATGCTTAGATCTCAAACCCTCGTAAAGGGCTACGTGGCAGTCTTTGTCTGTTTTACGACCGAAGCGGTCCACCTGGAATTGTGCTCAGACCTCACCAGCAAAGCTTTTCTTGCCGCCTTCGCCCGATTTGTAGTATGCCGAGGATACCCGAACCAGATGATGAGTGACAATGGTAAAACATTTATCGGCGCCAAGCGTGCGACCGAACTAGAATTCGTCTCATTTATGCGAGAAGTCTCGTCAGATATTGTTGAGAAGTACGCCCCCCAAGGAATAAATTGGAAGTTTATGCCCCCCGGCGCACCTCACATGGGCGGATTATGGGAATCCGCTGTCAAAAGCTTTAAAACCCATTTCAAAAAGGTAGCCGGAACTCACAATTTTACCTTTGAAGAATTCTCGACTCTATTAATTCGCATAGAAGCCGTACTTAATTCTAGTCCCATATCCCCACTGTCTCAGGACCCGAATGACCTCACTGCCCTCACACCAGGCCATTTTCTTCGAGGAACACCAATGCTCTCGATCCCCGAACCGAATCACGAAGATCTATCTATGATAAATAGATGGGAAAGACTGAAAGTTCTGCATCATCAGTTCAGCAAACGCTGGAAAACTGACTACCTCACCGATCTGCAAAAGCGTTACCGATGGAAAAACGCCCAAACTCCCCCGAAAATCGGTGATCTCGTCATCATCAAAGAAGACAATTTACCTCCCACTGAGTGGCGACTAGGTCGATTGGAAAATCTACACCCAGGCCGAGATGGACACATTCGTGTCGTAGACGTCCGCACCCAGAATGGTATTCTCGCCAGACCCCCCCACAAAACTATGTTTTCTACCGTCAGCCGAGAGTGACGAGGGCTCTAAAAGATCACGCCCATCTCAAAAAACTCATACAGTCCACTAATCTCGTGCTATCTCAGGCAACTATTTAGGCATTCTCCCAAACTATGCCCACGCCCAAGCGCATAACTAATATGCATTACTCTCTCCCCTACAGATGGATCGTCAATCGAAAGTGCAGATTGTGTTTGCGTCATCATGCGTTGCTGATGTGCCCAGCGTTTACGGCCATGCAGCCACAACAGCGTTTCTTAATCGCTAGGGCACATCAATACTGCACCAACTGTTTAGCGCTATCGCATCGTACCAATCAGTGCCCTCAACCGAGAGCTGTCGGGTCTGTGGGCAGCACCACCACACCTTTCTCCATCGAGACACCGGAAGCCGTCAACCCGCGTACGTCGCCCCGCCTGTAGCGGAGGTACCTCCACCACCACGCCGCCAGGAGCCGCGCCGCCGACCAGCGAGTCATCGTCGTCGCACTCAACAGCAGCCTCCAAGGGCCAACGGTCGTGCTCCCATCGCACCTCAACCGCCACGACCAACCAGCGTCGGCGATCGCACAATCCGATGCACCGCAACCGGCTTGCGCACCTCTACCTACAAAAATAAGGTCGGACGAATCCTCATCCAAGAGGCCGTTCGAGCCCTGCAGGAGCTACAGCATACACTAGGCGCTTAGTACGCCCAGGGGAGGCAGAATGTTTACGCGACTTAGGTAGCCACCCGTCCCAATCCCAAAACCATAATAAAACCAATTACATGAATTGTACAAATATAATAATTTTCATTGAAGTACCTCTTTATATCATTTTATATATTTTAGTACAATTATTTTCATATATTATATCTCATCTTTATACTATATCTCATTCTGAATTATATTATATTATTCACCTCAACATATAAACACACCCTTAGCTTAAGTATGAAATATGGAATCATTTGGGACGTGTGGCAACCCTTTCGTAAATCACCCCACACCAATTCGCCGCATGCACAACAGCTGATGTGGGGGCGGCCATCATTATTATTATTACAAAAATTGATACTTAAAATATCTTTTAATTATTCGCTGAATTTATGAAATTGAACAATACTTTGATTAGTGCAGTAATCAACACTTAATCTTGTAACATAGAAGTGATTTTACATATAAAGGTGGAGGAAGTGAATAAAATTTGCAAAATCAACCTGTTCGATTGTTCCCCTATTAATTTATATGTGCTGCGTACATACATAGATACATACATTTTTAAAAGCAAAAGACCTACATAGCCAAAATAATGGGCAGGTTGAAAAGGTTCCATTCAACCTTGACGGAAGTAGCCCGTTGCATAAGAGAAGAACAACAGCATATGTACGAGAATACCGCGTTTGTTTGGTTGTTGTGTTTTCCGACAGGGTGGATACTGGATTTATATTGGAACGAATTTCCGTCGTCCCTTGTCAATTTTGGTTTTGTAGCAAACCGGTTGCGTCGATGCGACATCTTCAATGCTTTATTTCGTTCTGATTTTTATCTACCCGAAGGGGTACCTGCAATGAGGGTTGTTTCTGACGATCATTCATTAGTTGTACAGTTAGTTGTAAAGTAGAAGCCCTACATGCTACGGAAGAGAGTGAGGATCTCTTAGATCGATTCTCTTCCTACCCTCGTGCTTTACGTGTAATGGCCTACGTTCTCAAATTTGTACGTCGGATGAAATACGCGGTGAACGGTATTAAAGAACCCACCGAAAACTCCCTAACTCATGCCGATCTCAAAAGATCTAAACATCGCCTCATAATCATGGCCCAAACTCGATATTACGCTCTTGAAAGATCATGTCTAGAGGATTCGCAGTCAATTTGAAAACGAAGTTCCCTACTCGTACTTAACCCCTTCCTAGACAAGAGCGGAGTTCTCCGAGTAAATGGTCGACTACCCCATGCAACTCTAACTTATAATGAACGTCATCCCATTATCCTACCTGAAAAGTCGCGCCTCTGTACTCTATACATACGATTCCTCCACGAAATGCTCCTACATGCGGAAGCGCGTCTCATGCAACAAACATTAAGGCAAGAATTTCACATTACCCGTCTCAAACCACTTATAAAAAAGTGCATTTTCCAGTGTAAAGACTGCACTACTCACAAACAACAAACGCGATCACAAATCATGGCCGCCTTGCCCCCCGAACGATGTCGATTCGCTTCCCCCTTCACCACAACTGGTGTAGACTTTGCTGGCCCCTTTCAATTAAAAGCATCTATGCTTAGATCTCAAACCCTCGTAAAGGGCTACGTGGCAGTCTTTGTCTGTTTTACGACCGAAGCGGTCCACCTGGAATTGTGCTCAGACCTCACCAGCAAAGCTTTTCTTGCCGCCTTCGCCCGATTTGTAGTATGCCGAGGATACCCGAACCAGATGATGAGTGACAATGGTAAAACATTTATCGGCGCCAAGCGTGCGACCGAACTAGAATTCGTCTCATTTATGCGAGAAGTCTCGTCAGATATTGTTGAGAAGTACGCCCCCCAAGGAATAAATTGGAAGTTTATGCCCCCCGGCGCACCTCACATGGGCGGATTATGGGAATCCGCTGTCAAAAGCTTTAAAACCCATTTCAAAAAGGTAGCCGGAACTCACAATTTTACCTTTGAAGAATTCTCGACTCTATTAATTCGCATAGAAGCCGTACTTAATTCTCGTCCCATATCCCCACTGTCTCAGGACCCGAATGACCTCACTGCCCTCACACCAGGCCATTTTCTTCGAGGAACACCAATGCTCTCGATCCCCGAACCGAATCACGAAGATCTATCTATGATAAATAGATGGGAAAGACTGAAAGTTCTGCATCATCAGTTCAGCAAACGCTGGAAAACTGACTACCTCACCGATCTGCAAAAGCGTTACCGATGGAAAAACGCCCAAACTCCCCCGAAAATCGGTGATCTCGTCATCATCAAAGAAGACAATTTACCTCCCACTGAGTGGCGACTAGGTCGATTGGAAAATCTACACCCAGGCCGAGATGGACACATTCGTGTCGTAGACGTCCGCACCCAGAATGGTATTCTCACCAGACCCCCCCACAAAACTATGTTTTCTACCGTCAGCCGAGAGTGACGAGGGCTCTAAAAGATCACGCCCATCTCAAAAAACTCATACAGTCCACTAATCTCGTGCTATCTCAGGCAACTATTTAGGCATTCTCCCAAACTATGCCCACGCCCAAGCGCATAACTAATATGCATTACTCTCTCCTCTACAGATGGATCGTCAATCGAAAGTGCAGATTGTGTTTGCGTCATCATGCGTTGCTGATGTGCCCAGCGTTTACGGCCATGCAGCCACAACAGCGTTTCTTAATCGCTAGGGCACATCAATACTGCACCAACTGTTTAGCGCTATCGCATCGTACCAATCAGTGCACCTCAACCGAGAGCTGTCGGGTCTGTGGGCAGCACCACCACACCTTTCTCCATCGAGACACCGGAAGCCGTCAACCCGCGTACGTCGCCCCGCCTGTAGCGGAGGTACCTCCACCACCACGCCGCCAGGAGCCGCGCCGCCGACCAGCGAGTCATCGTCGTCGCACTCAACAGCAGCCTCCAAGGGCCAACGGTCGTGCTCCCATCGCACGTCAACCGCCACGACCAACCAGCGTCGGCGATCGCACAATCCGATGCACCGCAACCGGCTTGCGCACCTCTACCTACAAAAATAAGGTCGGACGAATCCTCATCCAAGAGGCCGTTCGAGCCCTGCAGGAGCTACAGCATACACAGCATACACCATAATAAAACCAATTACATGAATTGTACAAATATAATAATTTTCATTGAAGTACCTCTTTATATCATTTTATATATTTTAGTACAATTATTTTCATATATTATATCTCATCTTTATACTATATCTCATTCTGAATTATATTATATTATTCACCTCAACATATAAACACACCCTTAGCTTAAGTATGAAATATGGAATCATTTGGGACGTGTGGCAACCCTTTCGTAAATCACCCCACACCAATTCGCCGCATGCACAACAGCTGATGTGGGGGCGGCCATCATTATTATTATTACAAAAATTGATACTTAAAATATCTTTTAATTATTCGCTGAATTTATGAAATTGAACAATACTTTGATTAGTGCAGTAATCAACACTTAATCTTGTAACATAGAAGTGATTTTACATATAAAGGTGGAGGAAGTGAATAAAATTTGCAAAATCAACCTGTTCGATTGTTCCCCTATTAATTTATATGTGCTGCGTACATACATAGATACATACATTTTTAAAAGCAAAAGACCTACATAGCCAAAATAATGGGCAGGTTGAAAAGTTCCATTCAACCTTGACGGAAATAGCCCGTTGCATAAGAGAACAACAACAGCATAAGTACAAGAATACCGCGTTTGTTTGGTTGTTGTGTTTTCCGACAGGGTGGATACTGGATTTATATTGGAACGAACTTCCGTCGTCCCTTGTCAATTTTGGTTTTGTAGCAAACCGGTTGCGTCGATGCGACATCTTCAATGCTTTATTTCGTTCTGATTTTTGTCTACCCGAATGGGTACCTGCAATGAGGATTGTTTCTGACGATCATTCATTAGTTGTACAGTTAGTTAGGTCAGGTAAATAGTTTGTGTGTGTGAGGTCAGGTAATGTTAAATATGTGTGTATGGTTGGTTTCGACGTTCGTTAGTAATGCAGAAGTCGGTTATTTTTGTCTTCTGATTCGCTTTGTGTGTCTGTTTGTTTATTATACCTAGTAGTGCTTCGCACACAAGGTATATTAACTTCATTCGCCTAACGGTAGTATGTAACGGCATAAACGAATCGAGATAGATATTGACTTATATATATCAAAAAGAGGAGAAGAGAAATTGATTGAGCCATGTCCGTCCGTCCGTCCGTCCGTCTGTAAACACGATAACTTGAGTAAATCTTGAGATATCTCAATGAAATTTGGTATGCAGGTTCCTTTTTACTTATGTCGGAGCGCTATTGAAAATAGGCAAAATCGGTTAAAAGCCACGCCCACTTTCTATATATATAATATTTTCGAAAATATAAAAAGAGTGATTATTCAGTACACAATACAACTATAAGGATAAAACTTGGTGTGTACTTTAGCGTTAAGGCAAAAAATAAATTTTTGAAGAAATTTTTAAAAAGGGGCGTGGCACCGCCCACTTTTGATTAAGTCAAATTTGGAAATATTATTAATCATAAATCAAAAACCGCTCAAGATAGCAAAATAAAATTCAGCACATATATTTATATTAATACAGGCAATATTTCGAAAAAAAATTAGCGAAATCGGGTTAGGTCCACGCCCAATTTTATACGAAAGATTTTGAAAAGGATCATAGATATATTGAATATGCTATAACTTTGCTTAAACTAGCTGTATATAATTTCTATTTCACCTCTGAAGTGTTCGTGGGCAAAGAAAGTCCAAAGCACAAAATTTTTGGAAAATGGGCGTGGCCCCGCCCCTTTATGGGGGATTATTCCACAAAACTTTCCACGCCATAACTCCGGTAAAAATTGACTTATTGAAACGATATTTAGACAAACTGTTCGACATATAAAACTGACTCTATGCTGTAAAAATAAACAAAATTGGTGAACGGACACGCCCACTTTTTGTACACAGTTCTAAAAAATCTCTTCGTAAAATTAAAATCGCGATATTTCCATAACTGTATAAGTTATATAAATAAGATTTTACACACTTAATAAGCTTTTTAAGCAAAACTAAACTGTATAAAAATTTTGTGGATTTTGGTAAAGTAGGCGTGGCGCCGCCCACTTTTCAGCAAAAAAGGTCAGTTTTTGTCAAAAGCGATTGCTTCAAATTTCAAGAAGGTATTTTCATGAAAGTTAGTGAGGTTCTTCCCAATAGTATGTAGTACACTTCTGCCAAAAATTACGCAAATCGGATAGCAAACACGCAAAATATACGGACAAGTAGTTAACACATTACTGCCTTTTTTTGTATTAATTTCTTTTATTTTCATACCTTTCATGAACCTGGGGAAAGCTATTTATATTTTGTTATTTAGTGATAGTTTAATTTACCACTTGCAATAGAAATGTTTTTATCGAAAACAATCAGTTGCCTTTATAACAAATTTTCAGGTATGTATTAAAATAGACCTGAGTAAATTAGGATACCAAAGCAGATCACTACTAGGTATTTAATGTTCGGTTACACCCGAACTTAGACTTCCTTACTAGTTGTTGGGAGTCTTTTTTTCATAGTACCTGCGGTGTTGTTTGGTTTGCTATATATTAGTTTCAGGGGTTCAAATATTGCGCCAGAAATGGTGTTAGTTTGTTCGTTTATTACCCTCCCGTCAAATGTCTTAAGTTTGTATATTTCCATGTTTTCGAGCACATTTAAGCGTGACCCTTTTCTTTCTACGTGCAGCGTTCTGGCTGTATTTTTTATGTTGGCGGGGGTGCATTTGTTTTCGAACATGTGATTTGCGAAGTTCGACTCAGGTGTGATAGTGGGTTTTCGTGTTTTCCTGTTGTAGTCCCTGATGTGCTCTCGGAAACGTGTACTTATTTTCCGTCCCGTTTGCCATATGTAGCTGTGCTGGCATTCACAGGTAAGCTTGTATATTCCACGTTCGCTGAATGGCTCTTCCGAGTTAGTATTGGCGGCATTAAGGCACCTAGTGAACAGGCTTCAGAGAACACCCCTCACTCAAGAATCATACAAGAAAGAGCTTACCACCATATACGACATAGCTACAAGCAACGGATACAAAAAAGGCCTAGTAGACACACTCCGAAGGAAACATGGATCCCAGAAAAGACATAACGCAGAAGAAAAATCCAAGATCTGGACGACAATGACATACACTGGAAAAACGGCATACAAAATGGCAAACTTCTTCAAGAAACACAACATGAACATAGGGTTCAGAACATCAAACAACTTATGGCGAAAACTAAGAACCAATACTAACTCGGAAGAGCCATTCAGCGAACATGGAATATACAAGCTTACCTGCGAATGACATGTGCACGCAGACTAACACTACCTGATACAGCGTCCAGACTATAAATACATGACAACGGATAGACAAAAATCAGAACGAAATAAAGCATTGAAGATGTCGCATCAACGAAACCGGTTTGCTACAAAACCAAAATTGACAAGGGACGACGGAAATTCGTTCCAATATAAATCCTACAAAAATACCATTTATTATACAACAAACGCTAAACCTATCTACAATTTACATAATTGTTCGAATGAGGATTTGGAAAAGATAAAGTATTTTTGAGAATAAATCGACGCGAAAAAATTCGAAAGCGTTCAAAACATTTATCAGAAAATGAGATATACATATTATCAGTTTGATTACTTACAACTTCCTGATAAAATCACAATTTTCACCATTCTTTGAATAGTTACATTTCTTTTAATTCTAAAAAATTCTTACTTGTAATTATAGTATAAGCATTGAAAAAATGTATTGTTAAACTAGTAACGAAGTCTAAGTTCGGGTGTAACCGAACATTAAATACCTAGTAGTGATCTGTTTTGGTATCCTAATTTACTCAGGTCTATTTTAATACATACCTGAAAATTTGTTATAAAGGCAACTGATTGTTTTCGATAAAAACATTTCTATTGCAAGTGGTAAATTAAACTATCACTAAATAACAAAATATAAATAGCTTTCCAAGGTTCATGAAAGGTATGAAAATAAAAGAAATTAATACAAAAAAAGGCAGTAATGTGTTAACTACTTGTCCGTATATTTTGCGTGTTTGCTATCCGATTTGCGTAATTTTTGGCAGAAGTGTACTACATACTATTGGGAAGAACCTCACTAACTTTCATGAAAATACCTTCTTGAAATTTGAAGCAATCGCTTTTGAAAAAAACTGACCTTTTTTGCTGAAAAGTGGGCGGCGCCACGCCTACTTTACCAAAATCCACAAAATTTTTATACAGTTTAGTTTTGCTTAAAAAGCTTATTATGTGTGTAACATCTTATTTATATAACTTATACAGTTATGGAAATATCTCGATTTTAATTTTACGAAGAAATTTTTTAGAACTGTGTATTATCAATAAGTCAATTTTTACCGGAGTTATGGCATGGAAAGTTTTGTGGAATAATCCCCCATAAATTGGCGAGGCCACGCCCATTTTCCAAAAATTTTGTGCTTTTGACTTTCTTTGCCTACGAACACTTTAGTGGTGAAATAGAAACGATATACAGCTAGTTTAAGCAAAGTTATAGCATATTCAATATATCTATGATCCTTTTCAAAATCTTTCGTATAAAATTGGGCGTGGACCTAACCCGATTTCGCTAATTTTTCGAAATATTGCCTGTATTAATATAAATATATGTGCTGAATTTTATTTTGCTATCTTGAGCGGTTTTTGATTTATGATTAATAATATTTCCAACTTTGACTTAATTAAAAGTGGCGGTGCCACGCCCCTTTTTAAATATTTATTCAAAAATTTATTTTTTGCCTTAACGCTAAAGTACACACCAAGTTTTATCCTTATAGTTGTATTGTGTACTGAATAATCACTCTTTTTGTATTTTCGAAATATAGAAAGTGGGCGTGGCTTTTA